>JAEQML010080360.1:0-11619 GCA_016904865.1 Pissodes strobi | reverse complement strand
CTATTAAATATCATTAAATAATTACGCTTAATATGGACATCAAATTATAAGTCAAAAGACACTCTGTGATAAGCTCACCTGAATATTTCACGTTGTTTCGACCCACAATTTTCGTTCTATTATATAAGCTCTACGGTACAAGAAGGGATACCTAAATCCAGTGAAATTCGGAGTTTAAATATTGAAGTGTCAACGGGAATGACAAGCACCAGTACCGTTAGGTCATTTATTACCTGGATAATATAAATGTACGATACCGTATCCCCATACATTTTGCTCGTATTTTATCGCTTATAAGAACGCGTTTATTGTATTTTATTAAAACTGGAATTAAATTAAATAGAAATAAAATATGATTCTTACAGTTATATATATATATGTTTGCCGGATGCATGTAAACGGGTATATGGTGAATTACAGTCGGAATGGGAATTTCCACTCATATAACACCAGAGGCAGGGATAACCTTTCTATAATTTATGGCAGGACTGCAAGAGCTAGGGGTGGGATGAATCACCATGGGATAAAATTCTTTAATGCTCTTCCAATTGAAATTAAACTTCTTGAGCCAAGTGTTCTATAATGAACAAGAGTTTTTTAATAGTGGCATGGTAAGGTAGATTGCTCTGAGGATTGCCCCTAAGTGTTATTGTAATGTAATTTTGTTTTTAACTGTGTAATCCTAGATCCCTTTGTGTAATTTAAAATTATAAGTCTTATCTGTGTTATATTCGTTTTATGTATGACATGTTAAGTTGTATCTGTCTAAATGTAAAGCTCAATTTTATCATAGAATTGATCTATTTTTAATTGTTTTATCACTACTATTTTTTGACGTGCAAAATTTTTCATGTATATATTGTTGTGAATAAAGATTTGCATTTGGATTTGGATTAATTAGGAAGAAATCAATTTGTTTTCTAACCATATGATTGGGATTATCTTGCGGGGAGCCCCATGTATATAGACGTCTAGGGGGCAGCTTGTAATAAGTGTTTTTAATTACCAAATTGTCTTGTTTACAAAACTGAATTAGCATTTCGCCCCGATCGTTTTTCACACCCAGTCCGAATGCACCCACGACAGCATCCACATTTCATTTTGCCACTTTTGCGTTAAAGTCTCCCATAACAATGGTAATTTCATCAGACTTCAACGAGTTCAGCACTTCCTGAACTTCTTCATAGAATTTTTCAATCTCAGCATCTGGTTTATCTGCTGTGGGACACTGTGGGTGCGTATACTTGAATGAGGTTAGGATTTATTGGTCTAGTATTAATTTGTAGAAGTATAATTCTGTGCGAAATGTAGTAGTGTGGTTCCGGATTAATAAGAATAATTACATCACCAATATTTGCACAAAGTTTTCTGAACAAGGTAATATTTTTGTTAATACTTTCAGTGGTTTGGCCTCCAGACAAATCCCCGATGATTTCTTGCTTGGAATTGCCACGGCCGCCTACCAAATTGAAGGGGCGTGGGATGAAGATGGAAAAGGAGAAAGTCTATGGGATAGATGGTTGCATAATAAAGGTAGCAAACTTAGATTTTGTATGACAGATTTGAATAGAGAAAATTTTACCGTTTGACTTACTAATATTCCAGGTGGTGAAAACGGAGATGTAGCTTGTGATTCCTACCACAAATGGGAGGAAGATATCGCTAATGCTAAAGGACTGGGAGTAGATTCATTTAGGTTAGAACTTATATTTATATACTGGTAGGTATATAACGATTGCTGAACGCAAATCTCCTTAGGAATTTCAGGTTTAGAGCGGCTCAAAAGCAGTTCGTAGCGGTGCAGGACTTAATGCAGCTTTGGCAAGGTCTGTGTACAGCTTTATACAGCTATATTCAGTTACATATACATCTTGGTTCAGATTCGATACTCAGCAGGAGATTTTCATGTAAAGAATTGCGAATTTTAAGCCATTGCATATCTACTTATAATTATGAAGCTTCATACCGCAACAGTAAAATCTTATTAAGATCATGATAAAAGGCAGTGCCAATGCAAATAATATATTCAAAGCTTAGCAAAGATATAATTTATTTCACGAAACATGTTGGCCACCACAAAGAAAGCATATAGAGCTTAAGTCATTTTAAAGGTACACATACTATGCCATCACTTTGCAGATTTTCAATAGCATGGACAAGGATCCTTCCCAACGGCACGCTCAATTCAATTAATCAAAAAGGGATCGACCACTACCTCACCTTCATCAAGGTGCGTAACGAGTCTTATTTAATTTGTATGTCCTGGTGTGATTGTTAAAATTTTCACATATATGGCTTCTGAGTGCTAAATTAAGAAGTTTAGCGCTGCCAGTTTAATAATTTTACATTTTTCAGGCCCTTATAGAGGCAGGAATCGAACCCATGGTGACAATCTATCATTGGGATATGCCCCAACACATAAACGAACTGGGTGGTTTCCTCAATCCACAATTCGTCGATTATTTCGAAGACTTTGCTAGATTGGTTTATCAGCAGTACGCACCATATGTCAAGTATTGGTAAGTGGTTTTCTGTTGTGCAAAACCTTCGTTTAACACCAGATCCTAGTTATACGTTTTTCGAAGACCAAAGGTAATTTTTTCAAACACTGGAACAAACCTCTTATAATATGTTAGTTACGGTCAATGCCCTTCATCATATTATGACAAATACTTGACTTTAAACGATATGTTTTAAGTCTGCCTTTTGTCACTAGCCACTAGTTTTACAAGTGGTTCGGAGTTCGTAGATCCCTCTTCTGAATGTGCTATTCCAGGCCTGTTATTAAATGCATCACTTGAAATCACTGCTCTACCACATATTTTATTTACTTGGTTTAACATTGGACATATATTTGGCGCAAAAATACGTAGCTTAAAGTAAATCGCCCTTGATTTTTAATCTTAGTATTATGTTGATGCATAAGTCCGTGAAAATCAAAATTTATTGAATTGAGATAAACAAAACCCAAAAACTAATCAACAAAGTATTCTCCTTCATTGTTTACAATTGTTTCGCAAAGTTCTGGCAATTTTTCTATCCCATGCCTGAAAGAAGCTGGTGGCTTAGAGTTGAAAAAATCATCTAGCCAATTGTAAAGATCAGCTTCGTTATCAAAGGAGTTACGTCGCAGATTGTTAGATCAAGACCGGAAAAGGTGAAAATCTGATGGTGGATGTGGAACAACTTCTAAAACCCAGCCACTTTCGTAATATTAGCAGTATACGGGCGAGCATTAACATGCTGTAAAATCACTTAATTCTGTCTCTCTGGCCTTTTTTCTCGAATTGCAGCTGCAAGATTATTGAGCTGTTGCCAATAAATTTCAGCAGTGATGGTTACATTCCTGGGGAGCTGTTCATAGTAGATGATGCCTGCTTTGTTCCACCAAATGCGCTAGCGCTCTTCTTTGACGTAGAAGGAGCTTTCGATAAGGCTAAAACGAAAACTATCTGTCAAGCCCTCCAGGCCAAGAGAACACCAGTTCATTTGGTCAAGTGGGTAAAAACGGCACTGGAAGACCGAAAGATCAGCGCCACGCTGGGAGAAGTTCGCGTCGAGGCCGGGGTAAGAGGGGGTTGCCCACAAGGCAGCTGCCTCTCGCCACATTTGTGGTGCCTGGTGATGGACAGCCTCCTGAGAAGGTTAAATCTTGAGGGATTCTACGCACAAGCATATGCTGACGACGGGCTAGTAATGATCACGGGCAAGTTCGTGAGAACGGTCTGCGAGCGTATGCAGGTGGCGTGTCGGATAGTTCAAGGTTGGTGTGAGGAGAATGGTCTCTCAGTAAACCCAGGGAAGACCGAACTCATTCTCTTCACAAGGAAACGAAATCCAACAGGTTTTATACATCCCATACTCTACCAGACGAGACTGAGCCTAAGTCAACAAGTCAAATATTTGGGAGTTATTTTAGACAGTAAATTGACGTGGAAGGCACACGTTGAACAGGTGGTGAATAAGACAACCGCGATTATGTGGCAACTAAGGAGAACGGTAGGTAGGAAGTGGGGTTTAAAACCTTACATCCTCCAGTGGCTGTACACTGCTGTGATAAGACCGAGGATTTCCTACGGATCCGTGGTCTGGTGGCCAGCGGTGGCCAGAGCCACTAATGCCCAGAAACTGGCCAGACTGCAAAGGCTGGTTTGTTTGGGTATTACCGGAGCATTGAGAACAACTCCCGGAGCAGCACTGAACATCATCCTGGGGCTGCCGGACCTCCCGATCTGGATTGAGAGAGAGGCAATGGCGGCTCACAAAAGGATGATCGACAGTGGCCTATGGCGAACGGACTACACAGGGAAAGGCCATACGACTATTGCCGCCAAAATGAGTAGGGATCTACCCATCATTGCGACCAAAGGCAATATTCCAGATGGCAGATTAAGACTGAGAAGGAATTTCCAAGTGGAATTTCCATCAAGGCAAGAGTGGCTGTCAGGCCAGGTACGTACGCCGAGCGGCGCACACGCATGGTACACTGACGGCTCATGGATGGCTAATACACAGTCATCCGGAGCCGGTGTATACCTAGACAACACTAAATCAGGAGAAAGCACTTCGCTGGGGAGATATGCCACTGTTTTCCAGGCGGAGGTGTCTGCTATTTTGGAAGTAGCAACCAAGGCGGAAGTAACAGAAGGTGTAGAGAGTATATACATTTACTCGGACAGTCAAGCCGCTCTCAGGGCGATCCAAAAACCCAGGGCAAGCTGTAAGCTAGTTCAGGAATGTAGAGACGCCCTAGACAGATTGGCTGTGCACAAGGAAGTAAGACTCAGATGGGTTCCAGGGCACAGTGGCATCGAGGGCAACGAACGGGCCGATGAATTGGCAAGACAAGGCTCAACGAGCCACCTCGTCGGTCCAGAACCTGGTCTGGGCTTAAGTAAAAGGCAAATCTCTCAGGAACTAAATAACTGGGCCTGGAACAAGACAAAGCACAATTGGAGAGGAAAAGAAGGATGCAGACGAGCCAAAGAAATGATTCCAACTGCTAAAAAAGAGCCGAGAGGACATCAGGAACTTGGTAGGTATTCTGACTGGGCATGGAAGCCTAAACAGACATCTGCACCTTATCGGCGTGAGGGACAGCCCACTCTGCCTGAACTGCGGGACAGGGGAGGAGTCCTCATACCACTATATAGGAATTTGTGATAGGTGGAGTCGCCTAAGGAGGAAGATACTGGGAGCACCAACACTTGCTCGGGAAGATCTAAAGGATCTGGACTGGGAGGACGTCCTCACCTTTATCAAGGTGACGGGCCGTTTCAGTGCGGGCCGGGTGTTGGAAGTAGCCAGGTAGGCCTACTAACCGGGCTTCGGCCCCCCCACCCTTACTACTACTACTACTACTCCACCAAATGCACAACATTTCTTTACGTGATTGAAGGCCAGCTTTTGCACGAGGGGTTACGTTTTTATTACGACTTAGCCCTTCCTTTCTGATTCTAGCATTAACATAAAGGCACCATTTTTCGCCAACAGTCACAATGCATGACATGAAAGGTCGATGTTGTTGACGAGCTAAACGATGCGATAGTGGTCTCCCCGTACACAGCGCATATTGTTCTAACGGCCTCCGATGCTTTTGTTCCAAGGTTAAACTCAAACAAAAGGATATGTCGGAAATGTTAATTTTTTCCTTCCTGACACTCCAATAGTTAAAATAACGTTTCTTAAAAATTAAACATTTTATGGCGTTTTTAGGAGCACAAAACTTTAACACTAAAATGACATTGACAAATGCCATATACGGTTTATTCCGAGGCACTCTTGCACCGAAGAACCGAAAACGCTACGGACTTATGCATCAACCTAATATAAACCATAAAAATGGCGTTATTTTTCCATGACGTTGTTTGCCTAGTTTCGAAAGAAAATTAAAAATAGACATCTGCGTGCCTTATCGGATACAGAACGCTTAACTAGATTTAATCGATCTTAATCTTAATCTTGATTTTCAAAAGATTTAATTTAAGATGGGTTTAAATTAATATCAACACACACGTAAGTAAACTGAGTGATTTCGTCAATCCACAAATTGGTGATTATTTCGAAAACTTTGCCAGACTAGTTTATCAGCAGTACGCACCATATGTCGGATAATTTTTGAAGTCCTAATGTCCGAAAAAGTTAGCTTAGAAATTGATATCGTAGCAACTATTTGGACAATTTTGTCATGTCATTCGAAATTTGACATTTAGACATATTCAGGAATTTTGGAATAGTTCATAAAGGTTGCCATGACGACTTTTAGGGACTAGGCCGAAAAAGAAGCATTTTACTGACTTAAATGAGTCCGTAAAATAGCTATTTTTGGGAGCGTATGACAAAAACTCATTTACAGTATAATATGACTTACTCAAGAGAATATATTTAAGTTTACACTTAAAATCTGTAAAACAATTAGCTAGCTCACTTAATGTACTTGGAATATGATTATACATCTTCCTGGCATTATATATTATTGAGTTTTTTTATAAACGTTGTGTGTGGTATAGGTGTTGGTAAACATCCTCTCTGCCTTGTGTTATTTGCTGTGAGTACTAGATGTGCAGACCTTTTATACAACAAACAACATGTCTCAAAGCTGAACAGAGGTGGCAAAGTCAACAACTTGTGTTTTTTAAATAGGGGTTTGCAGGATTCCCTTGGATCTGCTCCACACATTCTTCTGACAGCTCTTTTTTGCAATACAAACACTAAATGCAACAGGCCCTGGCAGGCGCAATCCCAAAACACTGGCCCATACCGCAAATGAGACTCGATTAGAGCGAAGTAGGGCAGTTGCAAAATCCAGGTTTTTAGAAACTATGCTTAGTGCATAGCAGCCTGATGATAATTTACCTAATAGTTTTATGATGTGATTTTTAAAAGTCAAGTTTCTATCTATCAGTATCAGCACACCAAGAAACTTTGATACATCACTACATGAAACTTCGTTATTATCCAAAATGACTGGTTCAGGCACATAATTAAAATGCATGATGTTTGGCTTAGAAAAGTTAAAGGATAACTGGTTAGCATCGCACCAATCCTTAATTTTTTGAACATCAGATTCTATCGTACGCATTAAGGTATCTGTGTTACGATGTGTCCATAAAATGGTTGTGTCGTCTGCAAATAACGTAATAAGTCCTTTTATGTCTGTGTTTACAAAATTATTAATGTATATTAAAAATAGGATGGGTCCCAGTACCGATCCCTGTGGAACACCTGTCAAATTGGATTTAAGTCCTGAGTCAACATTTCCAACCCTCACAGTCTGCTGTCTGCATGATAAATAAGACACAAACCAAAGCAAAGAATTGCCTCTAAAGCCGTAATGGTCCAACTTTTGCAGCAGTACTCTGTGATTCACACAATCAAAAGCTTTGGAGAGATCACAGAATACTGCCGCAGCAAAGACGTACATACAGTTAGCTAAGAAAGTGAAAAACAGCATCTGAGGTTGAAAGCCAAATTGATTGATATTGAGTAGTTTTTTGCATTCCAAAAAAGATGTAACCCTATTCTTCACTAACTTTTCCACTATCTTGGAGAGTGTTGGTATGAGGGCAATTGACCGAAAGTGTTCGGCCTTGCTGAGTTCATCACACTTAGGAATTAGAACAATTCTGGAAATCCTCAGACATTCAGGGAAGGTGCCTGTAAGAAAGGAATGGTTGATTGCCTCAGCGAGGCTAACCAGAACACAATCCGGTAAATGCTGAAATATCCTCAGTGAAATCCCATCCCAGCCAGTGCTAGTCTTGTTTTTTATTTCCCCAAGTGCCTGTCTCAGTTTATACTGGTTTGTCGGAGCAAGATAAAATGAATCAAAACATTTGTCTTTTAAGTGGTCAAGAGGATGAGATGCAGACTTTATATCCCTTGATAACCTTTGTGAAACATTGCAAAAAAAGTCATTAAGAACTTCAGGCTCGAGAGAATGCTTAGAGCTCGTTTGTTTAGTTTTTCCGCGGAGTTGGTTGACAATATTCCAGCATTCCCTTTGTCTATTTGAAGAACGAGATAATCGGGATCGAAAATAATTCTTTTTCGATTTGTATTACTCGTCTGTAGATTTTTCTATAGTTGTTAAAGTAGGCAATAAAAA
Source organism: Pissodes strobi (assembly GCA_016904865.1). Lineage (NCBI taxonomy): Eukaryota > Metazoa > Arthropoda > Insecta > Coleoptera > Curculionidae > Pissodes > Pissodes strobi. The sequence continues at coordinate 3,512 of JAEQML010080360.1, read as the reverse complement.
AATCGTTATTGATGTAGAATTTTCGGATAGTGTGAAGAGATCGTAAATTCTTGGATGCAATTTTTATTCCTTTGGTAACCCAAGGCTTCTTAGCCTTAGGTTTGATTTTCAGGTTCCTTATTGGAAAACATTTTTCAAAAATTGTGCTCAAAGAATTATTGAAGTCAGACAAGGTGAAGTGGTTAGTTAAAGCCGTCCAATTAGTGTTTTGCCATTGTTGTGTAAAATTTGTAAAATTATGTTTCGAAAAAATTCTTCCCCGCCTCCTAGCACACCTAGTTTGCCTCCCACACTCACTCAAACAAATGCTAAAAAGTACAGCCTCATGATCTGAGAAACCCGGATTCCTGACTGCACACTCACAGCTATCCTCATTTCTAGTGCAAACGTAGTCAATAATAGTTGACGAGAATTGTGAGATTGTTGTTGGCTGTTCAACATGAATTTTTAAGTCAAAAGACTTCAATAAGTTTGTCAATTCAATAGTGTAAATATGGTCACTGTTTGCAAAGTTAATATTCAGATCACCGGCTAGTACAATCCTGAATCCAGGGTAAAGTTGTATTCTTCAATTACCTCTGTTTTAATAAATATTATTGTGCCTCCATGTTGGGCCTTTTTTCTACAGAAAGATGTTAATAGGGTATACTTATCTAAAAATACAATTTCATTCACCTTTAACCAATGTTCTGTTATAAGGATTAAATCAGGAAAGTTGCATGAATGTAAGAAGATGAAAAGTTCATCTGTTTTGTTTCTAAGTGATTGTATGTTTAAAAAGCACAAAGCTTACTCGCGGGCTGTCTAGTCTAAAAAAGCATTATTACATACTCTACTCAAATCTAAACTGCGTTTTGGAGAATTTCGTTGTAGATCTTCTATCTCTGGGCTCTGTTAGTGGACATCAAACAGGTTCATTCCACGGAGTGCATTAGATGTATGTGGGAAGCCCCTTGGAAAGGTTGAGATTATCGGAAGCCATGTGTCCTGTCTACCCAAAAGCCCTTCTAGACGTTCTTGAGAAGGTAGCTCACTTACAGCATAGCTTATAGATCTGTTGAGATATTCAGCGCTAAGAAATTGAATGAGATTTCTTTTGAAATAGTATGATTCCATTGGACTCACTCGAAATACATTTGCATTTGACATGAATTTATCTGGAGAGATGTAGACAACGTTGCTATTTGTACGGTACAGATGTTTTTTAACCTTAAGGTTGAAGTCATATATTGCTTGTTGTTGTTTGAATGACTTAGTGGAATCCCAAGCTCCAACTATTAGTAAGTTAGTTTTTGAATAGGGAGAAATTAAGCTCTCCAGAGGCACTTCCCTGTGAGCATCTCTCTCAGCACTACCAGGGTCCATAAATAATAATACAAAGTCATTTTTCGAAAAGTGTTCGCTTAAGCAGTAGCCCTTCGTTGCTAAGTTATCAAAGCTAATAGGTTTAAAAAAAGATTGACAATTAACATCAAATTTAAGCCTTTCTTTGCATTTCAGAAGCCCTGGAACATTCTTCACACTTGATATTATTAAAATGCGCTTATTAGTGGAAGACTTACACAGCTGGTCACTGAAAGGCTGCACTTTTTCATTGCGACGAGTAGCAATCGCATTTTTGTGGTTCAGCGTACATGTAACCCTAGTTTGAACCCCAATTTGCTTATTGCATTTGGCCTTTAATTCGGGGCTTGTTTGTGTACCTAACGATTCAGTACTTGCCATTTTTAGTTCTGATGCTAGTGATGAAGAGAAATCGTCCAAAGTTTGGACGTTAGTTTCTGCATACTGAATCTACTAAGTTTGCGTTGCCACAGCATTTACATTGAGTGTTCTCCATTATATTGGAAGTAGCATCTGTCTGGGAGCATCCGGTCTTTGTAGAAATATACGTATTGGTCCATTTTTACAGGTTGATGCTTGCATCTGAGTTTCATTATCAGCTCGCTGTATGTCCTTGTATCTCATTAATTCAAGATTCTGTTCTTCAATCTTATCCTTGAGATTGGAAATTTGTTCTTCATAACCATTCACTTGCGTTATCAGCTCACTTTCTCTAGTAGAATAATCTTCCTGATAAGCCTGGGGATTCCTATTTAAACGGGCAATGTATTGATTCTTTTGAGACAACTCTGTCTTTAATTCTTTCACAAGAATTTGCAATGGATCAATTGTCCCATTTTTCTCAGTTTCCAAGGCTTCCCGACATGCTGTAGAGTGTAGAGCAACAAATAAAATTTTCTGAGATAATCTCATAATTTTTTGTCCGTTTGCAGCAGCTAGGATGAAAGACGTTGTTACATACTATGCAGATCCAATTGTTGTTTGGTTTGTTCCTACCCTACAACATTTAAAAGCTTCTGCCATTTTCCAGCGACCCTGATGCGACTTCCGGTCAATGCAGTTGATTATTTATTGATGTTAAACATGTACTAACGTGCGGCATGCGAAAACTCTCTCAACGTAAAAAGAATGCTTAACATGCAAATTCTTATCACCAATGCTTTTTACAATAATGGAATTTCTATTCTTCTCTATTGATGGAGAGGATTTTAACGATAGGCCTCTGGTTTTTAGCTAATAATTCATACAATCTTAAACTTGCTTACTGGAAAAGTGCGGCATTGATTAGGATCCAAAAAAACACACACAATGATATACAACACTACTAATTGATTATACTCAGTCCACTCGAAGAACACACAAACGAGCATTATTTCATCATATATAAAGCAGACCAGTCAGATGCCAAGAACTAAAGCAATTGGTAAGTGATTTTCTATTTCGCAAGATTTTCATTTGCCACCAGCTACTAGTTGTATATTTTTTCAGAGACCGAAGATCCTTCTTTTATAACAAACATATATACTTCACTTGAAGTATTATTTTGCAAGTGTCAAATTTGCCACAAGCCCTTAGTTTTATAAGCCATACAAACTTTGTTGATCCCTCTTCTGAGTGTGCTATCCCAGGCCTATAATTGAATGCATTACTAAAAACCACTGCTCTGCCACATATTATATTTACTTGGACCTTCAATAATTGACATATATTTGGCGTAAAAATATGTAGCTTAAAGTAAATCGCTTTCTATTTTTCATTTTAGTAATACAATGACTAGCCCTTATTTTCCAAACAAACTCTCGTTTACATAATTTTCCGTTCCAGTATGCAGAAATAGTAAAACAAACAGAAATTTTCTGCTATCGATGAATGCTTATGATTCTAGAGGCTTTCGGAGCACTTGAAACCATATAAATGATATTATTTTCCCATAACGCAGTTTGCCTAGTTTCAAAAGAAAATTAAAATAAAATTAGTCATCCGCATGCTTTATCGGATACAAAAAGCTTAACCAGTATTGCACTGGTGCGGGAATCATTTAATTTTGATAGATTTAGTTTAAGAATTTCAACTGAAGAAAGAGCACACTTTGGCGCTGGTACAGAATTGTAAGCTTGGGATTCAACCAAGGTGGCGTTTACATTAAGATACTTAGCGCGGGTTAATAT
>JAEQML010080359.1:0-11620 GCA_016904865.1 Pissodes strobi | reverse complement strand
CGGGTATTCCTTCGGCTAACCTGTTTTACGGACGTAGCAGGGAACCCTCCTTTGGACGAGAAAGCGAACCAAGAATCCAGGACAGAGGATACTCAGGGACATGGACAACAATCCTCCACCACTCTTGGAATCTCTTGACCGCCTTCAACAAATGTTATCAGGCGAGAATCTGGTATCAGATCAGCCAACCTACACATCCACTCCTATGCAGCCTCATCTCATCACCAGAGTACCCGCTCGAAATGGACAACTCCAAGACTTCGTTCCCGGAGCAGCATCCGAGAGAGGACTTCCGCGGGACCTTCTTGGAGAAGCACGCTATGTTCCTTCGCGACGCCAGGAGGCGCCTGAAAAGCGTGCACGCCAAATTAGAGATCGAGACGACACGACTTCTAGAGCCTAGTCAGTCTACAGTTGTCATTCATTCGCAGCGGATTTCGGGATGTCTCAAAACAACGAACATATTGCAGAAATTGACGTACATGTTTCCCCGAGCACTTCGGGTTTGAAAGAGGATCGTATTGCGCAAATCCGTTTTCATATCGAGTGTTTGAATAAACAACTGAAAAATGATTGCAGGGAGTTGAGGGCAGAGACTTCTAAGATAGCCGTCTTACGTCTGGCAGAAAGGGAAAAGAAGAGTTTCCGGGAGGTTAAACTTCAGGGGCTCTTGGCAGAGGGTGTAAACGTTTTGCGTCGGTCGAAATCTTTCACCGATATCATCGCTGCAATGGAAAAGGAGTGATGTGACACTGATAACATATACGTTATACGTATATGTGAAAAAATCGGTTCTTTTCTTACCCGTCAATAGGGAACGTGAGCTCTTACTATACCGAACACGAGACAGCTCAGAATTAGCCGAAAATGGGGACTCGGGGGTTTTCGGGGTTGAGGAAAACGAATATGGACATAAAAAAGAGCCCCTAGGGGGAGGCTCCGCGATAACAAAATCGATTTAATTAGTGGAAAAGGTCGAAAGTCGGTGTGGTAGGTCAAAAGGGGACCATTTAAACGTAATTTTTTTTTGGAACCTAGGGGCCCTATCAAATTGTAGTTCAAACTAAAGCAGAGGAATTCCGGACCGTTTTGTACTCCGTACGTCACAGATATGTGCCCGCTGACTTCTAGAGCCTAGTCAGTCTACAGTTGTCATTCGTTCGCAGCGGATTATAGTCAAGCATTTCGGGATGTCTCAAAACAACGAACATATTGCAGAAATTGACGTACATGTTTCCCCGAGCACTTCGGGTTTGAAAGAGGATCGGATTGCCCAAATCCGTTATCATATCGAGTGTTTGAATAAACAACTGGATAATGATTGCAGGGAGTTGAGGGCAGATACTTCTAAGATAGCCGTCTTACGTCCGGCAGAAAGGGAAAAGAAGAGTTTCCGGGAGGTTAAACTTCAGGGGCTCTTGGTAGAGGGTGTACACGTTTTGCGTCGGTCGAAATCTTTGACCGATATCATCGCTGCAATGAAAACGGAGTGATGTGACACAGATAACATATACGTTATACGTATATCTGAAAAAATCTGTTCTTTTCTTAACCGTCAATAGGGAACGTGAGCTGGTACTAGACCGAACACGAGACAGCTCAGATTTAGCCGAAATTGGGGACTCGGGGGTTTTCGGTGTCGGGGAAAACAAATATGAACATAAAAATTGTAGCCCCTATGGGTGGCTCCGCGATGAAAAAAAATCGATTTAATAGGTGGAAAACGTCGAAAGTCATTATGTATCAATGTCACCATCAATAGATTCATTGTCATCACTGTTAGAGAAATTTGCTTTTAAATCGCTAATATGCCAGTTACCAAGGTCATTACCATCCATGTCCCTCAAATTATAAGCTACATTAGAAAGAACCTTATGTACAACACATGGTATATATTTTGGTGCAAATTTTGCCGTGAAGTCATTAGGGGCAAAGTTTATCACCAACGTGATAACATCCCGTTTTCTTAGATTATAATGTTTAGAATTTTTACTATGGTATGCCTTTATTTTATTCCTAATATCGACAGAATCATGTAGTCCACACAGTGAAGAGCAAAATATCAGTGTGTACCTACTACCCTAGAGAGCCTATGCTGAGTTCTTTTCAGAGCTCATAGCTCATTATTAATAGATTGTGTCTTTTTGAGTGAAGCTGACGTACAGGTGCAACAGAGCATTCTGTTTGAGATTTGATAGAATCATGGCAGGACAAAAAACATATTGGGATGACATAATAGCCCAATGCAGGCAAAACCCAGAGCTGAACACATTGCTCACGGCAGAAGAAGCCACTGCCTTAGAACATATTGCTGATATAATCTATGGAGGGAAGTAGTGATATATCAAAGCTCTGATATAATTAGGATTTTAAAATTAGCAAGAGCTAATTTTCTTAACTACATGAGAAATCCTAAGGGATTGAACACCAGCATGGTGGTGAAAGTGAATGGTGCTGATGTGGATTTTGAGTACAGGGATGACTATCCAATGCACACAGATTTGCAATTCCTGTTCTTTGTTTTTGCGGCTAGGGGTTGCTCATATAACAAAATCATTGAGAAATCCAATGAGGCTATTGCAGAGGCCTTACAATGAATTATAGCCAAATATGATATTGATATCAGTGTACGTGCCGCTGGGATGGCTTTAGGACCAGATGTTATATCAATACCACGCCTCACAGCCTATTTCCCAACTGTCTTCTGTGGCATTTTCGATGCAAAGAAAGCAAAAGAAATAGTTACAATGGAACAGGTTGGACTGGATCCTGGATTATACCATGCTCTCGTATGTCCCATGTTCGTGTCTTGTGTCCCGCCAACGAGCGTCGAGGTCAGAGACAATGTACACTTTGTGTTCTTCGCCGTCCATGTTCAGTTAGACATTATCCATCGGAAGGGAAAATATTTCACCCCTCATGGATTTGCTGTCTTATTATAAGGCTGTTACGGGTCTGTGGTAACTCCAGACTCAGCCAGGACAAATTACATGCGTCATTTGGGTCTTCTGGCTGGAGGTCAGCACCCATTCATGGATGCTGTTAAAGATGACATTGCTCCTTCGGTTGCACTCATTAGAAATACTCGTGCTAATGACCCTAACCTGGAGGAGGTTATCCTTGAGATAGGAGCACTAAAGGCAAAGCCATGAATTCTTATTGGTTGAGATGACAAATGTCTCTATTAGATAGTTTTTAATTATTATTAGTTAATAGTTTTGTTTTTGGTTTTGGGTTTTAGTTTTAGTTAGTTATTTGTTATTAGTTTTCAGTTCTTAGTTCTTCTTTCTATTCTTCTATTATAAAATAGATATGTAGTTTAAACAACTCGAAAAAAAGAAAAATGTATTAAACTTTGTTTAAAAAAAAATTGTAACGTTTTAAGTTCCTGATGTCTTTTGGAAATATTCTAAGTTGCCGGCTAGTATAGATTGATCGTGAATTCAACTTACTTGTTAGTAAGTATTTCTCATGGGCGCCAGAAATTCCTCAATTCTCAAAGTAACTGTCAAGTATTACCAATAAAAGCTTAAAAAGTAACAAAAATAACTTGATAGACGTTGAGAACTGCAGAATCTCGTTCCTGCCGGAAATAAAAGATGTTCTTAAAAACAAATTTACAATAATTTTATTTAAATAAATACAATTAAAATGAAGTCTAAATCACAACTTTGTTGAACAGAGTTCTTCTAGAGTTGAGAAATTAAATTGATGTTAGATTTTAGAGAAAATAAAAACAATTAAAATATCAATAGTTGAAATTAGTTAAAACTTAAAGATTCTGGTCTTTACAGTTATATTCAGGTTTGCAAATAGAATACTTAGATAGATTAGATGTTCAACCCTGGTTGGACACACTTCTCTTCGCCTCGTTCCTTTTTCTCCAATTGCCTGTTATTTGTTAGGTCTTTATGGCTAAGGATAACACCAGAGGACAAAAAAACGTCTTGGAGAGCTGATACGTCTAATGCTGCAATGGTACACTCGGTTGATGCTTGACTATCAATCCAAGCTCTTCGGCCAATTTCCGTGAAAATATGCAAACAGAAAAACTTGTTTTAGACCAGAATGTTGGTTGATATCAAAAGAAGAAATGAAAGATAATGAACAGTGATTTAAACAATCTCAGCAATATAATTCAAACTCTTTCACTTAAGAATTAAATCTATGATCAAAAAAGACAAGATTCTTAAATGAAGGATTAAACTATGATCAAAAATACAAGATTCGTCAATGAATCTGATACTCAAGCCCACTTCAAAAAAAACAATAATGATTAAATTTGACTTAAGCACACTTTTAAATAAGTGCAAAATAAATGAAAAGTCCCCAAAAAATAAGCAAAATACTAGTCAAAAATTGACAGAAAAATATGGTTACTTCAAAATTGCAAATTAATAATTATGCAAATTCTTCCCAAGTCAAATTTATGCATAAAGAAAACTATACGTGCTAAGATCATAATACAAAGCTGATTGTAACGGAAACCCCTGTCTACATATTTAGTTATAGTATATATATTATGTCGTATTAATTTCATCTATAGAATATAAGTTACAATTTGTATTAGGTATAGGTATATTGTTATAACATCATTTATATTATTTTCAATTGTTGTCCACGTATAGTTATAACACTCAGTATATAATATTTTGGTTTGTTCAGCCTACATAAAAACTAATAATTTATTTGGAAGGCATAGGCGATGAGTATCACTTCGTGTTTAGCTTATGTAACCCGATCCGGGGAATAAAAACGTATTAGTCAGTGTGAATAAATCTAGCAATAGAATACGACCGCTGCTGTTTGATTTCACTTGGCCGTTACATTTCAGAAGTGGGCATATCATCATTTTTTCTTCTTTGTTTACCTGCGTGCTACAATGAGTTCACCTGGTGAAAGTGAGTTTTCGGGTAACGAGAGTGACGTTGTGAGGCCCAAAAAGCGGCGCTCAAAGTATATGTTGGAACGAAGTCGTGCAACCCGTGAAACTCGTTCGGCAAGTGTTCTTAGTGGTCCTACTGTGAATTCTGAGTCAGAGGATGAGAGAGAGAATCGCACCACGCATAAAATCGCGAAGAAGCAGCGAATTGAGGAATTAATTACCTCTAAAGTGTGTGAAATTTTAGAACAATTTAAATCACAGACGGAAAATTCCAAAAACAATTATCCTTCGGCTGGGGTGCCTTACACCTCAAATTTAAATTTGACCAAAATGGATATTGTGCCCATGTTTGATCCCGAAGTGGGCGATATAAATTCGTTAAACTGGATTAATAAAATCGACCAACTAGACATTATTCACAGTTGGGACGACAAAATAAAATCATACTTTCTGCAATGTAAACTATCCGGTATAGCTAAAATGTGGTATAATGGCTTGCTAGAGTACAACAAAACCTGGGACGAGTGGAAAGCGGCCCTTTACGGCCCTTTCCCCTCGCACGAGAACTTCGTGGACACTTTAAAGAAAATGATGGAAAGAAAAAAAACCGCAAATGAAAGTATGTTACATTATTACTACTCAAAGTGTGTGCTGGTTAGAAAGAGCGAAATTTCAGACTACAATGCCCTGTCGTGCATTATCGATGGTCTACCGTTGGAATATCAAGGTACTGCGAAATCCGGAAACTTCAAAACGTCTGATGAACTGTTCCACAGGTTCTTGTGTAAGATCGAATCTCCACCAAAATCGTCTGAACCAGCAACTCGAACGGACAACAGTGATAAAAAGGATGCCAAGTGTTACATTTGCAAGAAAATTGGACATATTGCCAGAAATTGTTTCTTCAGATTTGGAAGCTCCATGGGAAACAACAATAATTACAACAAAACACAGGTCATAAAAATGGCATTATTGTACGTTTGGAACAATATATTCGAGACCCAGTTCACTGGTTCGTATGTCAGTTACATGCAAACGAACTACCATTGCGCCATTTAATTCAACATCTAGATGGAAATACCCTAGGACCTAATGTTTTGTCAGGGATAATAGGAAAAGCGCTTCAGATTTGCGAAAATCTTCCTGGAGTTGATTTTATAAAAATAAATACGACATTGCCAAACATTCCTAGAGAAAATCTAAGTACAGATCAGGTCTACCTCTTAGATATTTGCCAATTGGTATCTACTGGTACTTGTGAGGAGAGTTTACTTAAAAGGCAACCTGGAAAATTACTGCACTCCCGATGGATTACAACTGCTAGCAGAATTTTAAGGTTATATGTTTCAACTGAAAACCCATCGGAAAATCTTAAAATTCTAGCTGAATTTGTCATGAAGGTATGTGCTCCAATGTGGTTTGCTATAAGATCACAATCATCCTGTGTTTATGGCGCCCAACATTTATTCAACACAATCAAGCGTTCAAGATATTGTCACGAGTATCTTTAGGGGTAGCGCGTTTATTTAAAGAATAACTTCTTAGAGAAGAGCCTCGTCGCGATTAGTACAATGACGGGGTCTCAATGCTTCCTTTAATCTACCACCGAATGTTCTACTCGTGAGGACACGCCTTGTTTGGCGTGCCGGGGGGTAACTGAGGTAGACCGGGTTCGCGTCACGTGGGGTAAGAAGAGATGATAAAGTAAGCACGTTTAGTTTATAACAATAACAATGTATTAACGATAGAACTTTAACAACAATTATTGGTCAGAGAAAATGAGATTCTATTATACCCGATTACTACGGTGCGCATGTTTTCTCGATTTGAGGTACTGTTCATAGGTCTTTGTTTACTGTCTTATAATTTATAGTTTTTCTTAAGAGCTGGGTTTTATTTAAGAGCACTAAGAGCTTTCACTAAACTTTTTAACTGACTATTTAGACACTTATCTTTCTGAACACTCTGACAAACTTCTTGTCAAGACTTTACTATGGAGGTTGTGCAACCCCTGGTCCTAGCAGTCGTCAAATGGCTAACCGGTACCAGGTTTGGTAGGAAAGGAATTGAACCTAAAGCAGTCGTATGACTAACTCTAGGAGCGGATAGAACCCAGAAGGCAGTCGTCAAATGGCTAACCTTGGGAGCTGGAGGTGAGACTAAGTCTGCCGAACTGAGGATTCGGTAGCGTATTTATATAAAACAAAGTGATGATCATTGCATTCATAAGGTTCAAAGTCGCTCCCGTTGATTGCTCGCGTTGTTTATAGTTTGCCTTTAATGTTTATATAACAATCTCCAAGTTCAAGTTCAAACTTTCCACAGGGTGATATTTGTTTAATAGCTTATGCATTTTAGTAGATTACACATTCCCCCGCCCTCTAAATGTTGGTCCCCAACATTAATGCGACCGCTATAGCTCAAAAAAGAAAGACCTCAATTCGAAAAAACTTGCCGCATAATACTATGTGATATTACAATTTATAGAACATAAAAAAATATCCAGCAGTTGTCTTGTTACTTTCTGGATCCAGGCTGATCCTTAGTAACTCCCTCTAGCCTCCACTGCAGTCTATATGTCTTAGCATTGACATACCATTGAACTGTTTGAGGGTATCATAAGTAAGAGCCTGCTGGAGAGACTAGTATGGACATCCACTGGTGCTTGGTACATAAAATAAAAAAGAAACATATTTTTATAAATTGTCTTTGAAATTTTATACTTAACTCTAATTCTAGATTAACAGAAAACAAGTAGAATTTAGAATCCTCCACTAAGTAGTTTGCATATTTGAAATATCTATACTTTACCGTTGACTGGCCAATAGACGCCTATTGGTCAATCCACTTTTAACAACTCTTTATAAAATACTGATACTTGTATTGTAATATCTTGCTTGTATTGACTAATTCAGCCTGCATGGGATGCGTCCACCCCATGAAAGTTGATATTTGGATTACCACATTTATCATAACCGTAATATCACCATTTTATAAATTGTCTCAGTAATATTTACAATTCTACAAAATAGTTTACATGACTTATTTCTTTCTAGAATCATACTAGCTGTCTTTATATTATTTAGTTATAGTCTCCTATTAAATAGAGATTTTTATTAACTTGCATAAATACCGTCCTGTTCTCTATTATTTAACTAGAGTACCCCTATTGCAGGTAATTATAAAAAAAATTATTAATCATGTTAAATTATTTTGTACATCTAATATTAAATTACGGTCCTGTTTACGAGACTAATATTTACTCGCCGCATTTTATGTCTCTAATTATAGCCGTTTATTTGACACCATTATACTTGTGGACTTATGCAAAAATCGGCTGACTTTTTATCGTCTCTTAATCGACTTATTTATGCTTGCTGACCATGTTTATATTTAAAAATGTTTATCTGTACACAATTTACAGATTTTAGTTCCACGAAATATCGTACAGTCAATTACTCTAATATGTAACATTATAACATTAATAAATAAAAGGTATCTTATACTTTACGCTACAATATTTTCTTTCTTCTGGCTTGTCCCTCACTTCTTGGTGGCTAGATGGCGCCCTTTGAATACTGCTGAGAAAGTATCCATCTTTGCTTCGTGTCCCTTGTTGAGTATCGATATGTCTGCCCCATCTCTACTTGAACGAGTATTCGCCCAGAAGTTCTGGTGCTTTCTTCGTTTTTATTTCCTTTGACTGGTACCCCTGTCAATTCGTCGAACTTTTTAACCTCCGGGGAAAATGCTGACTTGTCCATTCGTCAATTCGTCATTTATTTCTACGGTAGCGTTTTTTGCGTTGTGTACCGCCTAGATCAAATAAATTATCATTAAAATTTGTTACATTGATATAATGACGAATATTTGTGTTTGATTTTGCACCTTTTGGTCGGTTTTATGTTCCTGCCAGATGCAGTTTTTTCAATGTGACCAGGGATGTGCCTATGAAGTTTGGAACTTGGCAGGTGCTTTGAAGCGAAAAGGTAAGTTGTATTACCTATAATCATTATCTTTGTCCTGTTTGAAAATGAGAATAAATGCAAGAGCATATAAAAACTCTAATCCAAGAGTGTTGGATGCATGAGCATGAGTTTGAATTTCTTGGAAACATTTCGCGTGGCTGGGTTTGAGGTTAGAAAGGTGTGGTCAGAGTAAATGACCTTTTTGGCCATGTATTCCATGTGGGGCTTGAATATTGACAAGAAAAATTTATCCAATGATTATTTATTTCATTCCAAGCTGTAGATGACGTGTATTACTGCTAGTTTAACATGGAAGTGGTTATGTGAAGATTAATTATAGCTTTTTTAGGTTACGAAAGCATGGAATAGGAATAATAAGAGTCCCTGGAACTTAATGGCTTATGGTCTGGCCAAACTGTCATTGCTGTCTGCTGTGGCACCACATGTTCCAGTTTTCCCCAGTCTGTCCATGGAATGGTTTTCGACATAACTACTGGATCCTCACGTCTTCTTTCTACAACTGTAGGTAAGTCGCTAGATTTTATTGCTTATATTTAGTTTTATTCATGTTTGTTGTCTCGTTCTTTGATAATTATTTTCAGTTTCTGCCAGATATTGCATGTCCTGCTGCTGCTGTTTTCATTGTTGTGTTATAATTTATATCTGACTCCAAATATCTCACAATATTTAGATATCTTTTGAGATTGTAATGCTCTTTTCTCATCTTTTTTTTTTTTTTTTTTGTTGCATTTTTCTTGTATTTCTTCGCTTTTTAGGTCTGGATTCTTGCAGTTCTTGGATACTTCTGTCGTAACCCATTACTGGATAGTTATTTGCACTGGTTTCTGAATACTCGAGGGACTGTTGGCGTCTGGGCACATCTGTACCTTCTGATATGATTGAACCAAACTCACAAGGATCTGGTAAATTGATATGTGTTATTTACCGCTTATTATTTAATTCATCTTCCTGATATATTTACATTGTTTCTCTATCCACCTATATTTATTATTTTATTGCTAATTTCTTTATATTAGATTCCCATATCTTAGGTTTCCTTATTCTTTACTTAATATGTACTTTATTCTATCTCTTCCGTATTTACTACTTTCTTATTTATTATGTATGCTTTATTTTTAAACTCATATTATATACATATCTTTATATATTTCCTCAATTATTTTAACTTCTGCATGCTTCTCAACAACTTTCCCTTATTATTTCTCGAATGTTTTCACCTTATGTATGCAACTCTTTTTCCATACTTTATGTGAACGCTTTATTCTCTGCATATCCATACTTATGATTACATGACTAGTTATTTCATTATTTCCTTATCTATCACGAGGCAGTGATAAGTTAATCTATCTATGTCTCTATGCTTATCTATCTAAGCTTCATTATGTGACAAGCTTTATGTACAAAAAATAGGACATTATATTATTATTTATATAACCATGTATGCTCTTTTTTAAACACATTGTATAAACATGTTTTGCTTAAACATTTCTCCATTATTTCACCTTATGTATGCTTTACATACACAACTTTTGCTTATATATTGCCTCACTATGTATGCAACATCTTCTATATTTTTTCTCACTTTACATAAACAACTTTTCAACTTGTGTATGTCTCTTCTATATTCTTCATGCTTTACATAAACATTTCTTGCTTATGTAACCATTTTATCTGAGCTTCTGCGGTACCAAAATTTTTGCTAAACATCCTTACTGTCAGTATAGCTATTTCAGTCCGTATGCTCCAATTTCCAATGCCTAAATTATTTGCTTATCATTAAGATAATCTGACTGTTGCAGTCTTATTTAGGCCGGAAAACACTTTACTTTATAATACTTCCTCGTATACACATATATTCCTCCTGTATATACTCTCAATACACAATATTAATGGCAACTCAGTTTTCCTGTTTTTCTCGAATACGATAATCCTGCAACTGGGCCATTTACTTGTGCTTTATTATGAATATCTTCACCTTATTTTCATCTATTTATTTTGCATACATAGTTAACTACTCTTCTCACTAATATTCACTTAACACGACTTATCCTAGTTTCTTTTTTCTTCATAACTCCTTCTATGTACTATGCTATGTGCATTGTCTATTTATATACAGTTCCTTAACCTCCTAAGTGTTTTTATCTATATATTTGTCTTTATAACACTTGGGTATATATTATGCTTATTTATGTTTCACTATGTACAACTTTTATTTACATTGAGACCTTAATCCCACCTCCCATTTTTGTTTTTGCTTGTTTCTTCTTTAGTTTCTTATTTTACTTGCGTATTTGTTCCATATATAATTTTATTTTCCTTATCTTTGTCATCTTCACCAATTTCTCCTGCTTCTTGCTCCATTGTTTCCTTTAGTTTCTCCTATACAAATCTGTCGTATTGCTCCATTTTAATTTAACAATCAGTTGTATTTAATTTATTATCTTTTTCCTTGCAGATACGGTCCTGGCCTTGGTCACACCATGCGCTTCTATCCTGACCTTTCTCAACTAGCGGTGGCGCTTGGATTCAATGACCTTGCGGCTTTTAGCATCCGCCTCAAGATGGCGACGTATATGCAGCAATGGACGTAGCTTGAACGCGCGTAGTTTAAAATTGCCTTATATTGTAAATAAAATGTTTTGAATTATGTTAGTTTTATTGACCAATAATAAGATTTAACCGCGCGAAATAATACTGGCGCGTGTTTTAAATTTTTTAATTATAATTTAATTGTTTTTTTTTTTTT
>JAEQML010080358.1:0-11620 GCA_016904865.1 Pissodes strobi | reverse complement strand
CATTTTTTACCCTTATGCCTCAAGTAACTGAGTAAAATTTCTGACTTTTAGAACAGTAGTCAGTACTAGTCGTATTATTTAGCATAAGCAGTATAGAGTACTGGACACCCTTTAGTACGTTCTCTCTTCCATTTAACTGGAAAAACTGTCATCTTATTATTCCTGTTTTCTTTATTGAGTAATAAACCAACCTTCTATTTACTGAATTTGCCTCTGTTATTTAATTATTCCTGGATTACCTAGACTACGAAGAGATGAAAGAGATTAAAGAAAGTAAGTACCTTTGGCTTAGTTTATTTGCGCTCTATGTTTGAAATGTTTCTGGTCCATTGACTTGCTATAGATACTACAGTTTATTATTGACTTTATCGTTAATCCTTAGTTTTAAATTTGAATACTGGCCTGCTTAGTTGCCTTTCATTATTAAATTAATTCTTGGTTGCTATTTGTTTGTACTGATTAAATTCAAATCAACTTAATCAAATAAAATTAATTTTTTCTTGGTAGTTGCGAAGCTTAGGCTAAAACGAGTACCATATTTCAGCTTTGGGGTATTTCTTGCTTGTGCTGTCTACAAGCCCGTGGCGCCTTATAAATGAAACCCACCCTTACTCTCCGGCATTCGAGCTAGGGCCTATTTGCACGCTTTGAAGACGACTCGTCCTAGCTTACGCATCTTACTACTTGTAAATTCACTCAATTTCAATTTTAAAATTTTTCTTATTTGTTATTATTCACCCTCGGTCTCATCTAAATTCTAAGCTGAGGTGAAGGTTTTGCACCAATTAGAAGAAGGAAAAGCCTGGCAAAATGTACAATTTTTTTGCGGAAATCCTTTATTTGGAATATCTTTAAATTGACATATCTTTCAATAGATTTGGTGAAGGTTTTTATCAAACCTCTGTTTGAGTTAGTTTAGGTTAGTTTGGGTTAGGGTTAGTTTAGATTGGGTTATTTTAGTTTGGGTTAGCTTGTGTTAGTTTAGTTTGGTTTAGTACTATGATTTAACTATTTGGGTTAGTTCGGATTAGTTTTTCTCGTTAAAAAATAGCACGGCAATGCTTTTTGAAAGTTGTGCATGATTTTTCAAAGCGATGCTTTGATTTCTCAGTTACTGTAATGGAACATTCTATTTCCCTAGATTGCTCAAAGCATTTTATAATATATAAAATGCTCAAAGTCTGTTGCTTCCCTCTCAAAATCACTCACAGTTTAAACAGTAAAAGATAATTTCTAACTGCTAGTAACGCGCGTTTAACAATAGCGTGTCATTAAGAAATATAATTATTATAAACGTATGCATAGTAAAAAATTCAAAACATTGTTAAAAGTTTGTTATAGCAACAAGACAAAAACGTGCCCTAAATAAAAATGCTCGAGAAATTTGCTTTTTTTCATGTTTGCCTATAATGGTCGTATAAAACATAATATAAACATCTCGAACAGAAAGGAGTTTGATCACCTCAAATATTGGCGACTGAGCGCACTCGATCGGTAAACTCGACCCCGCCTACATACGTAAGCCATTGCGTAACGCAGTGGCTTACGTAGGCGGTGTCGCGTGGACCGGCCGCGATATTTCAGATACTAGTGCACTTGTGAATGCATGCGGTTTAAAGATCTGCAATTGGCAGGCATATGGCCCTCCGCTCGCTTCGCTCGCTACGGGGCTCAAGAAACGGAAACTAACGAAGTGCTAACCCGAGCCATACCCAAGAGAAACCCAAAAATCAAGAAAAAAAAAGTGTTTACTTAAAAAAAACAAAACCGACGGGATTTGAACCCGGGTCGCCGTAGTGAAGGCTAACAATGCAGGCCCCTAGACCAGGGGTTCGAGAGACTATGGTCTCGGTCTCGGTCTCGTTTTCAAGACCGAGACCTGGAAACTAGAATCGAGACCGAGACTTAACTATCGAGACCGAGACCACGACCGAGACCATGGTAACGAGACTCTCGAAGAAAAATATTTTTATTTGTTCAGTTTTCAAAACCTATTTTTCTGAAAAAAACAAATTTTTATGTATGTTATTGGCAATGTATGCCAACGGGTTCCAATCAACCAAAAAATTGAAAATTCGTGCAAATCCGGGTATAACGCTTGTTTATTTTAAATTGGGCTGTTTTTTTTTTTTTGAGATTCTAGAAGAAATGTTATACTGTTATGTACATATTATGTAGATAACCTATTTTGAGCCATTTCCAAGCAATACACAGCTATGAGTTTTCACATTTTTCGTAATATCTACAAGGTAATAAAACATCGCGTATCCATTAAAACAACTGGATATCTGCTTCTGGTACAACCGTGTCAGATTAGTATATTAAAAGATGAATGACCACCTTTGACCATATACACTTAAACAGTATATACCGTATACCTATACAGAGTGTCCCAAAATGAGTGGACGAAGCATTATCCCTGTAGTTATTGGTCAAAAATATCTAAAGATGTTTTTTTTTCTAATTATTTCCAAAATTGTGTAAAATAGAGTTTTAAAATTTTGGAATTGCTCAAAGTAAATTAAGTTTAGTATTTAGAATTCGGAAATGAAATAAGAAATAAAAAAATTTAGTCAGGTCAGCTGCTTAACATTATTTCGTATCATTAGGACGCAGGGTTTTGAGAAAAACGGATTATAAAAATGTATTCCGACTGCCAAAAACGGGTGTAAATTGAATGCTATAGTTTATCAAATTTTGAAAATCTGTCATAACTTTTTTCTGGAACAAGTGTTTCTACTATTTTATAATAATATGAAGTTTTGTAACGTCAAAATGAATTTTTGGGGAATATGAAAAATTATAAACTTCATTTTACACCCGTTTTTGGCAGTCAGTATACTCTAAAATCCGTTTTTGTCAAAAACGCTGCGTCCTAGCGAAACAAAATAAGAGGCACTTTTTGGCAAAAAAAATCAAATTTTCAAAATTTGAAGAAAAAATATATAAAAAGTTAGCCCAAAAAAAGTTAACTTTTAGATTCACCCCCTAAAATGTTCGCACCTGATTAAACTTTTTTATTTTAAATTCCATTTTTAAATTCAGGATATTAGTAGAATCCCAAAATTTTAAAACTCCATTTTACACCGTTTCGGGAATAATTAAAGAAAACCAAATTCAGGGGCCATTTTTAAGAGGCTCTAGCTCCCTTCCCGATATATATTTATAAGAAAAATATTAGTTATTTTTGACCGATACATGGTTGATGTTTCGTCCACTAATTTGGCGACACCCTGCATACCGTTAAATTTTAAGTTTTTAAAATAAATTTTTCCATATAATACAGAATGTTTGAAAATGACATCACTTTGTATGGCTACTCTACAACTGATAAGAAATGTAAAAAATAAGAAGAAAAAGCGTTTCAGAATCACGAGAGCGAAACTTTACGAGACCGATACCCAGACAAGACCGAGACCATGCATGGTCTCGGTCTCGACGTCGAGGCCGAGATCGAGGCCAAGGTTGTTTTTTCGAGACCGAGACCGAGACCAACCAAGTCTCGGTCTCGGTCTCGCGAACCCCTACCCTAGACCATCTGCTGACTTACAAAGAACTAGTTGCATCGCGAAGACATGGCGTCACCTCACGAGCTAACCAGTCACGCGCCTCTCATTCAAGTGCACTAGTATCTGAAATCTCGCGGACCGGTCGGTAGCCCCGGCAGCATTTTTGTATAGAGCGTCCAGCAAACCGCTTTTTATAACGTGACTGTAATATAAATGTTAGCTAGAATACCCCTCGTTACGTTTCTCCAAATATTTTAACACTTCATGCATGGCCCTCCGCTCGCTTCGCTACGGGGGCGCAGCGCACCAAAACTAACCCAAAATACGAAAGGCCTGCACATTTATATTATAGTCGCGCTATAAAAAGTCGGTATCTCGATATAAATAAGCGTCCCGGCACCCGCGGTTACCGCGACTTGACCAGCAAAGGCGGCAGTAGGGTCTTGCGTGATTTCTGCAGTTGCGTTCGTTGCAACTTTTTGCTAACATGTAACAGATCGATTTTGCCAATTTCAAAATTTCATTTATATGCCGCATTTAGGGAAAAATGATGCTGTATTTTGCACGCATCGGTTTATTAATTCAAAATTTATTAACTTGCTTTGCCAACAATTCGCTTGAAACTGCCATCGCCTTTTATTAATTCTAAATTTATTAATTCGATTTGCTTGTAAATGCCACTTTCCTAATATGAATTAACTATATTTTAAGTATAGGTTAGCTATATAGTTGTATTAGCTTTTATGATCCGTTGTGACTATTTATTTTAGTTGATAAACGATGTACATTATTATTAAAATGGCTTGGCTTGTTTTATATTGCATTATCGGGAACCGCCAGCCGACCGTTTTATATTTTTAAAGAATTCTGTTAGCCTGCAAATACGTTGCATTTGGCTTATTGAACCATACTTTAACTTCAGTTTGAATGTTTTATTACCTTTTGAGAACCCTAGGTTGATGAACACCTGGGGCCGGCCGTCAATTCAGGAGATCGTTTTTTGACCTCTGCTTTAAATATATTTCTCGTTCTGTACGGCAGACTAGTTTTTGTGGGGTTTATGCCAAATAATAAGGATGGGCTATCTATCGCGTGTTTGTCATTCTCGATTTAGATTTTTGAAGGTTTATCATTCCTGTAAGAGCATTTCCTAGCATTTTTGGAAGAATGTAATTTTAGCTCACTATTCGTGGCTTCCGCCGTCCTGTTACCATCATAATAAACGGGAAACTCGGTCGTTTATTATCTTAGAATTATTCCTTGTATCGAATCACTCGGCATGTTTCCGCCCATCACCACTTGTGACGCAGCATTTAATCTCGAAGGCAAATTGACGAAAACGTTGGAGAGGCCTTTCTCTAGTTTGCTCGTAAGGTGAACGTTTGCCATTGCAGTTAGAAACTACACATTTAGTATTGTGATATAATACAACCCTTTTGCTAAGGGATTTATTGTGTGTTTCTGTTTGTGTTTTAACACGACCGATTTTTCGGGCTCTACATGTTGTATTAGGTAGGCATTTTCTCTGGATTTCTTTTTCTATGGCCTGTGAAGCGCGTGACCGCCATGATGCTAATTTTTTTTGTTTCCATTATTTATAGCGGCTTCCACGTTCGTCCCATAAGACTGAGACCGTCGAATCTCTCATAGTCGAACCTCACGTCCAAGTTTGAGGTAAATATCGTTATCGTTTTGCCTAAATTAATGATTTGATTGCTTATCTGTGTTACCTTTTTTTTGTGCAAATATCGCCATTTGCGTTTCTCACGTGTTATCTTATCTACTCCATTTTATCTGATCCGAATTTTTATTTTAATGCAACTTTAATTTTAATCATATGGGGAAGTTTATATATTCTTTTAGGGGTGATTCATACCTATCTTTTTATATTCAAGTTGTCTGAAGCTTAATATCTCTTTTATTTGCTTTATTGCATTGCAAGTCCATGGGTTTTTTTTGTCTGGGAAAATTTGTTTTATAAAGAAGACGCATTTATGCAAAAGGGGGGGGGGGGTCTATGATTTTTATTAAAGTAAGGGGACTTCGTTTAATGCGTACTGGATTATTTCAGGGTTTTTCTGGAGGGCCAGAAGTTTCATTAAAAGGCCACACCTTTTTCTGGAGGGCCTGAAGTTTCATTCAAGGGCCACAATTTTTTCTGGAGGGCAAGAAGCTTCATTGAAAGGCCACAACTTCTTTCTGGAGGGCTAGAAGTTTTCCTCCCCGGAGGGCCAGAAGTCCATTCTTTCCGAAGGACTACAACGTTTTACGGAGGGCCAGAACCCTTATCGAAGGGCTACAACCTTTTGTTTCCCTCACTGGAGGCCATCGTGAGCCCACTACTGGGTATCTATAAATGCCGGCGCCTCTACCAGAGTTCGACGACGAGATCAGGGTATCGTACTATAAGCTTTGTGTCTCATTGTTTCTTATGTTTATCCATTTAGTATAATCACTCTTCGTTTTCTTTTATTCATATAAATCAAACATTGAACGCCGAGTTTTGAGGTAGCTCATTGATTTTAATTAATTTAATTTACATTTATTCACTGGTTTATCGGACCAGTTAATCTGATTGCTTTGAATTGTTTTCTCATTTTAATAAAAGTCAAGCGCTGGCTGGATAATTTCATTCTTTTCATTCATTAGTCGGGAGATATAATCGCTCTGAATTTTATCTCTTTATCATATGAATCAAGCGACCGCCATACTTCCAATAGTTTTATTCTAGTTCGGTTCTCTTATTAACTTGTCGAGTCATTTGATTTAATTATAGTAGCCGTTCGTTGCTACATACTATTATTGCTACATCTAAAATCAGTGCAGCTATTAGCGCACGCATACCTAGTTGTAAGAAGCTCAGTCAACGTCAAGTGATCACTTTGATAAGTAGTGTTTAGGGCATTTAGTAGTAAGGCATATAGGACCGAGGTTTTCCAACTGAATTGGTCTCGGTACAATCTTCAAATTGTACTCTCTTTATTTTATCAATTACTGTAATAGTCACCTAACATTCTTGTGTCTTTAATTCATCACATTTTAATTGAACCTTTTTTTTTCTTTTGTTTCACCAGATCGATTGTTGCTGTGTTTACAAAAAAAAACTTAGTAGCGAATATATTGTTCCTGAAATTGTCAGATTGTGTTTTCTTGATAGGGTAAGTTAGTGGATTATAGTTGCGCCATTGTTTTCGTTTTTTTATAGTTCGAAATTAAGAACTGAGTACCGGTTAATTTTATGAGCGAATCTAGCCATTCGGTACAACACCAGCCGAGCTTTTTCCGTTGAGCTGGTTAGAACGGGTGGCGCTCAAACGACCCCACGACAGGGGCCGGGTTTTGTAACACGTCTCTCCGGGGCTAGGTTCATCCTTTTTTAAATTAATTGGGAGGAAAAAAAATCATCTTTGTTTATATTTTGGGTTCGATCAATAAAATAATCTTTGTTTATATTTTGAATTCCAATCAGAAAAACGTGTTGCAAACATAATCGCCCTTGTAACTCGAACCTTTTCGAAAATAGCGCTGGGGCACATACTTAAAATAGACACCCTGTATATTAACTTTCTTGTTTCTTAAAGATCAGCTGATATTCTTATCCACTCTTTGTCGACTAACAACCTGTTATGATAGTCTTTATGTTTCATATCCCAAAGAACACGGCGGTTTTTACTAGACTTATCAACAATTCCGTAAAAGTACTACACATGTCGTCTAAAAATTGGAATTCTTCAATAGTAGCCCTTCGGTATCTAACTGTCCAAGGTTCAAATGAAGCAGCGGCGCCGCCGCGTACGGCCCACCGGCGAAATTTTGACCACTAGTGCCGCTCGAGAGCCGGGTGTGCCGCTATGGTCGCGAGAAGCCGTCTACGTATGACCCATATACGTATATGGTATGACACATATACGTATTTCTTTTATACGTATATGGTACGACACGTGCATTTCTTGCATTTGTTTGATTCTGCTCCGCGCGGCGCCATCCACGCAAGTCATCGCGTTAAGATGCGTATCGACTTTACTACTTTACGCGCCAAAGCCTCGAACATTGGAGCGCACGCCAATTGGAACGACAAAACGATCGATCGAGGAGCGAGTCGTTCCGATCTCTGTCGGTTTTTCGTCGCGCTGAAAAGATTCTAGACAGGTCGGTGCGCGACGGTGCGCGCTATTAGAACTTTCGGATGATGCGTTTATGCAGACAATTTTGTAGCGATATTTATTTACTAAAAAGAAAACATGGATAATGAAAAGTGTCTCGAACTGATATGAAGAAAAAAATAACTGTCCTTCTGTCGTCGTATAGAAGAGAGAAATGTAGGATGTCTAGAAGCTTGACAACTGGCTCTGGTGATTATATGAGATTATAAAATACAATTAAATTTAATTCTTTGAAATGAAAAACCAATGCTCATATTTTTTGTTTATTTTAGGTCTGGATAATGTATACGTGCTAAAATGGTTTGGTTTTCCTGAATTCAGTTTCATGCAATTTAAGCACACATTTGAGGTAACATTGGACACAATTAAGGCATTTTTATGTGTGAAGTGACTATATTTATTTTAGTTGATAATGTGTGGCTCGCTTAGGTTTGATCAAACCACTAAAATAAGATATTATGTTATTAGGATAACTTTGCTTATTTATATTACAGTAATTATGTTTGCTGGCCGTTCTGTATTTTTAAGAATTGGGTTAATAAAGCCTACAAGTCTCATTAGATCCGTCAAATTCATACTCTACTTTCGGTTTAAACATTTCATAACTTTTTGGGGGCCCTGATTTGCTTTAATTCAAATCTCCGACTGATAACTTCTGATAACTTTTTGGGACCCTTGATTTGCTTGAGAATCTCATATTTATCTTTCCACGCGGCAGGCTGCAATTTTGTGTAATATTCGGTTGGTAGTTCCGAGTAGCAGTAATGTGCTATCTTCCCCATAATTATTGCTTTCGATTTGGATTTTTAAAGTTTTGTTATTTCGTTTAGGAATATTTCCTAGTATTTCTTGAAAAATTTAATTTTAGCTCATTAATCTTCCGCCGTCGTATTACAACCATAATAAAAGAGAACTAAGTCGTTTATTATCTTAGAAATATTCCACGTATCGAATCGTTAGAATCGTTAGGCATTTCTCGGCTCTATCACTTTTTCTGATTCGACGTTTTTTCTCTAATCTCGTGGAAGTGGAAAGGCAAATTGACTGAAACGAATGCAGAGTTTTTCTAGAAATACCCTTCGGTGATAGAGAAAGTGTTTTGCTTTAGTGCAGTTATAGTGGACTCAACTTTTTGTATTGTGTTAATATTACCCTTCTAGGGGATCTGTGAAGGAGTCCCTAATCAGTGCTCGACACTACCAAGTTATTGGGATATTCGTACTTCACTAGGTAAGCTTTTTCTGGAGTTAATTTTTTTATTTGCCTGAAAAACACATTGTCGCCATGACGCTAAAGATTATTTTCCATTATTTTTAGAGGCTTTCCGAGCTCATCTTACAAAATCGAAGCCGTCGATCCTCCAGCAGCCCTCCGACTCAAGAGAGGTAATTATTGCTAAAGTTTTTTTTGTCTAATTTAGTGATTTAATTGCTTTTATCTGTGACCACCATTTGCATTGCATTCCATGAGATATTTTTCCTATTTATTGGTGGTTCCGAGTAGTAGTAATGGGCTATCTTCCCCATAATTGTTGCTTTCGATTTGTATTTTTAAAGGTTTATTATTTCGTTTATAATAGGAATATTTCCTAGTATTTCTTGTATAAGGACATTTTATATTGTATTATT
Source organism: Pissodes strobi (assembly GCA_016904865.1). Taxonomy (NCBI): domain Eukaryota; kingdom Metazoa; phylum Arthropoda; class Insecta; order Coleoptera; family Curculionidae; genus Pissodes; species Pissodes strobi. The sequence continues at coordinate 2,320 of JAEQML010080358.1, read as the reverse complement.
TATATTTCTAGACCCCGTCCAATTAAGATATTAACTCCCTGTTTTATAGTGCCAAAAAATTTAAGACACAAAATGAACGTTTTTGGGCGTGGCACACAAAAAAAGATCTTGTTTTTATTAATGTTAATTTCAGTTTTATACCGAACATAATATATTTAAGAGACTCAATTAGTATTGTTGAAACTTTTTCCGCTAAATGTATTTACATTTCCGGTAAAGTAGGAGGTCAAGTAAGGAACAAATTGGATGTGATTGTAAAAAAGAATGAAGGATTTAAATACTTAACTGCAATAAAAAGCATTTATGAAAGTAAACCATCCAACAAAGTTGTATCTTGGCCTTATACTTTACTACCTAAGTTGCAGTATTGTCCGATTACATCAGTAGATGTTGAAAGAAGTTTCTCTTTGTATTAACATATTTTTACTGATAGAAAACAACCCTTTATCCTTGAAATTTTTGAAAAATATTTAGTAATAAATGCCTTTTATAAAATTTCAGCTTAAAAAATTGTTTACCTTTGATTTTTTGTTTTTTTATTTTTTTAAAACATCTTTTTTAGAACCCATTGTGTTTCTTTACCCTAATTTAGTAAAATAAATTAAGAAATAGTGCATACCAGTATGCATATTTGGTCAAAAAATGCATATAACTGCATATTTTAAAGGCAAACAAGGCATATATGCGCATAAGCGCATATTTTTGCTGAATTTAAGTGCATATATTCCGCTATAAATTTATCTTTTTTGGTGGAAACCTTATCCAATATCAAAATATCCACTTAAATATTAAATATTTAATATAAAATAAATAATTACCTATGCTTTCTGTTATTCCCATTCCCCCTCTAATAAACTGACTGGCATCTGTATGAATGACGTCAACATATTTGGCAGCACTTCTGTCCAAGCGCACTGGTCTACCGGTCTTTGAGAAATGTGGTTCTGCTGGGTCCAAGCCTGATATTCTGCCTAAAGTTAAATTAAACTCCTGCAACAAATAAAAGTAATACAAACTATGAATCGATAATGATAAGCATTATAAAATTAGTTAGCCTATGTAATTATTATATATTGAAAACGTGTATATATTCAATAATCTTATTTTTCTACAAATAGGCAGTAATCAATATGTCTTTGGCAGTAATATATAATTAGCGAACTATTTTAAGCTCGGTAAGTGAATCATTATCGGGCTAGTGCTATATTGTATCGGGTGACATCGTATAAAAGTACCACCCCCCGTAACTTTTTTATTTTATTTATTTTTTTTAAATGATGCAGTTCGACGGCTGAGCGGCAGAGGGGAAAAACCCTACAAAAACAGGTGGCGGCGAAGGCCGTCAATAGCAGTAGTTTTGTTTTTAACTGTTTTGATAGGGGCTGAGTGAAATCAAATTTTTTTATCGCATTCTTTTCGAAACTTATTACCCGTGCTGTTGACTTTACAGGGGAAATTTTTTCCTTCCCGAATGTCCATTGTAAATTTCGATAACTTTGCATATATACGAGGGGCGACGAAAAGTATATTTTTTTAATGGAATGCCCTGTATATTTTTGGATAAAATTAAAGACCTTTTTCTTCTGATTTCAAATATACCACACAACTTGACATTTAGCTCACTCATTTTTGCGTTATTTAAGTTTAAAGTTGCATTGAATTTACATTGTCTGGTTGCCATGCTTACTGCACAGAAATAAACTTTTTGAAGAGTAAGCCATGACAACAATAGGAACAAAATGATTTTGAGTTGACATTAGGTTTGTTCTAGCAGCGATTTCAAACGGTTCCAAACCATCCGGAGATTGCGCATAGCGACATAAGCGACGCTTATAGCGTTATGCGCAAACTCTGGATGGTTTGAAACCGTTTGAAATCGCTGCTAGAACAAACCTATTGTCATTTATATAATAACTGTCAGTGCAACTTGCTCGATTTCTTTAGATACAATTTTTAAATGGTGTTTTCTGTGGCTGAGAAATTAGATATTGTTTGTTTATTTGCTGAAAATAATTATAATGCGTCTGCTACGCGACGTGCCTACATCGGACAATCAGAACTATTTTCTCCAAGTTTAGAACAACGTCAAATTTGCAAAGAAAAAGAAGGGAAGAAATGAAAATACGGAAAATCACGATTTGAATATTCTTCTGCATGATGTGAAAAACCCCAGCAAGCGAATTCGAACAACTTCTAAGGAAATGCGTGCTCGAAGAACTTCGCGTGAGTATATCCGGAAAGTTTTGAAAAAATATGGATTTAGGCCTTATACGTTTCACACAGTTCAGAAATTAACACAAACGCATAAGATTCAAAGACT
>JAEQML010080357.1:0-11621 GCA_016904865.1 Pissodes strobi | reverse complement strand
TATATATATATATATTTCATACTCCTGGACGTTATCCTTAAAAAAATTTTACTGGATTCTGCAATACTTGACGAAATTTAGGATTTGCACACTCTAATCGTCTCGACTAACCTATACTTTTCAAAAAGCTTCAGACTCGTTGAGAAAAAAGAAAAACTAATTATAATAAATTCTGTACTGCAAGCTAAACTACTATACACCCGCTAAACAACCTACGCAGTGATAATTAAAATTTCAACAATTTTACGCCTAACTAATATGAAACATATGTAGAGTTCAGTAAGTAATTGATAAGCACGCCAATACGAAATAAAATTTATTTATTTATTTATTTTTTAAATATTTTCTATCTAAACACAAAATTTTTTGCCGGCCGGACACAATTAAAATAATGCCAAAGATATATGTGATTTACACCTAAACTTTTCACTGTTACAACAGTTTGATGGATCCACCAACTATATATAAATATATGTAGTTATTCAAAATATGAAACAATAATAATTTCCTTTCCTGAAGGAAAAGAAAGTTAAATAAAATTTTAGTCACGGTCTGTATGATTTGCTGAAAAAAAAATGATTAGGCTGCTCAGTGACGCCTTCGGCCTTCCGGATATCAGCACTGAAATTCTCGAAAAATCAAAAATACTTTTTTGGTGAAAAATTCAATAAGAAAACGCAAAATATTTTAAGGATTTAATCGATGACGCAATAAAGGCAATAATAAGTCTCTCAGACCACGTTAGGGTTCTGAGGTCATAGTTACCCTTTCCTACTTCTGGAAGGTCTCCCGAATATACATTCACTAAGCACTCGTAATTCACTGGGTTCTTATTAGGTAAAGGTCCGCTCGGCTATAAAATTATCGCGAATCGAGCGCAACGAAAAGTTTCTCTAGACTGACGACCCTTTTATTTTAAACTAATACTTAAACCCGTTGAAGCAAAAATCAAGGTACAAGGCATACAACACTATTTTATGAGAGACACGGACCGGCAAAACTTATGACGAACTGAACTCTACCACTTAAAACTCAAAACACTAGTCACGAAACACGAATACCCAAAAGAATCGAATGAATTTTCTATGAATTTCGGGGTCTATATTTATAGGAATCGTCTCCCCCCTTGGCTGTCCAGCCATCCTCATCGACGCAGTTTGGGTTCCACTCAAAACACGGTGCCCTTCCGAACCCTGCCGATTCCGCCTGAAGCGCAGCCCTTTAGGGAAACATAATTTTCTCAGGGAAAACCTTCCACCCGGGCTCAGAAAGCACATGCAAATTAGAGACAAAAGACCGATCTGACCCCTCCAAAAAACTCGCGACCCTCTGTCGTCACTAAAGCCCTTCTTGACAGCCCATTCCAACGTCCTACTCTGGGAACTTCAACGCCCCACAGAATCACACCCTCTGGACACAACTCCACCAAACTCGCTCAGTGGCAATTGGGGACGTTCCACTCCAGTCCAAATTGATATTCCGCACGATCAACAACCCTCTTCCGCATCGTAAATTTTAGCACAAAAACACGTGTCTGTTTTTCCAAAAAACAATTGGCAGCTTTTCAGTAAAAGAAAGCCGTATATTATTGAAGCTTAGGGTTATACAAAGCCCCCAATCAAAGTTTCACTCCAATCGGTTCAGCCGTTCATCCCCCAGGATGCAATTCCCAACGAAAAATTCGGAAGCTCCCTGCGTCGCTGTTACACAACGGAAATCAATTATATTCGCACAGTGATAATTGAAGTGTGCCAGCTTTCCGTCTGCACCACAGCTTTTCCGCTGAGCCATCGCTTTCCGCACTCCATTTTTCCCTGACTATAAAAAACATGCTTTCCAAAACAACCAACTGGCAGCCGCTTTGCGGAAATTTGCCATGCCAGAAGCTGCATCATTTCCACAGAGGTAAGCTTTAAAGGAAAATTTAAAAATTAATTTGAGGGCTCGCTCGTAAGGGCGGACTTTTCATCCCCGTAAGGTATGATCAGGAGCATTATAAGATCCTTTACACAAATAGTGCACTATATAAAAATCGGCCTTTCCCATTGGTCGATCCGCATGGCCCTCCGCTCGCTTCGCTCGCTACGGGGCTCAAGAAAAGGAAACTAACCAGGTGCTAACCCAATCTAACCCAAGACATACCCAAAATCAAGAAAAAAAAGCTGTTTAGAAACATAATATTTAAAAAAAAATAAAAAAAAAAACAACGGGGTTTGAACCCGCGTTTTCCAGGTAAGACCCAACGATCTAAACCTCTACACCACAAGAGCTCTTGATAGAAACCGATTGCATCACGCAGAAATATCGTAATACGAGATGGATCGACCAATAGGAGAGGTCGATTTTTACATAGCGCACTATTTGTGTAAAGGATCTTTAAATGCTGATCAGGACGCGCTCTTCCGCGGCCCCATTTTCCACTCGTTTTTGCGCCGAGCTCTCTGTACACTCTCGTGTGTTGACTACCTTCGCTTAGGGACCAGTTTTTAGGAAAATTGTTTATGGTAAAATTCGTCCTCGGGAAAACTATGTTCTTGCCATTCTGGCGAATGCGCTGTTTTAATTCAACTGTATTCCATGTATATGCCGTACTTCGCGGCTTTGAAAGGCGTGAACACCCATATGCGAGTATATTAATGAAAAACGTCATTGGGAAAAGCAGCTTTTTCGACAACTAGCCCAAACTAACCAAATCTATCAAAATTGATTATAACGTATCGGAACCGTTTCAAATGACTGAAATAAGTTGATAATAAGTGAAACTAACCGAAAGTTCAATCGACGACTAAATTTGCATAAACATAAATATTGACACATTGTCTTCACGTTTTAGTGACATAACAATATTCTGTCTTTCACGCGACCTGGTATAAATAAAAAAAGAAAAGTGTAGATTTTGCCGTAATTAAAAATCGGAAGTCTATAGAGCAATGACAACTGTATAAAAAATGTCATATAAATTTGTCGGTATTGTTTATAGTTAGTTTTGGTGTATTTGTGATCCTCATGTGTTGAAAGTTTCAGCCCTCTATAGCTATACTGGAACATTCTTAATTAAAAGGGGTGTTTCACTTTGATAAGCGTTTAATTTTTTCCGACTTTACCCTCGCTAAAGAAGTCACTTCAATAATAATTAAACACAAACAAACCAAAGGAAACTGGCGTTCACGCAAAAATTTTGTTGTCGACGACTGTACTAAACAAATCTGGGACTAAAGACTCAACTAAACGGACGAGCACGTGAAGATGACAGTTGACATGTTTACCTCTCACTAAATTTTTGGGCGGGATTTATGTTGTCGCTTTTATGTTGGTAACTTTTCAAAGATATCAGGAGCACAGAAATGCAGCACCTCCTTCAAACTACGCCCGAGATCTGTTCTCGCCAGGCCAATCCACGGCGTTCGGACACGTGGGCGGGGCATGTTAAGGGAGCTGGTCGGCATATAAATATGCTCTAGAAACCGTCATAACGCATATGATTCCAAGCCACCGAACCGTCCACGTATTCGCAGCCGGTACCACGGTACTCGCTCAGCGCGACCTGATACCATTACATTACTTGAATAGGCTTAACATGGTTATGTTCCCTACATTCATTGTATATATTTTTAATTGTTTTGTCAGAATACATGTTGTATATATTGTATATATTGTAAATATAAAATTGTAGCTTTATGACGCCCTGTTCTATAAGAACAGTTGAAGTAGGGTTTTTCTGTAGTTTTCCCTACATAACTACATCTATCAACAACTTCTGCAACATGTACACCCAAATAGCAGGCTTTATGCCAATCTCTTAGTATTATAACTTTGAAGGGGCAAACCATGTAAAGTGTAGCACCAAACGAACAATACCACATACCTAATAGGTTTAACAGCGACCCCCTATGGGTGACGTTACCTGCTGGCAAGGCAATGCAGAAACATTGCCCGGCTTAACAGCAGTGTCAAGTTCAATGTCATTCTTACTGTTAGTTTTGTAGTTAAGAAACCTGTGTAATGAACAAATTAATATATGATGATGATGATGTTGTCGCTTCTCTGCGGTTGGCGATATTTCAGTTCGTAGTGCACTTGTGAATGCATGCGATTTAAAGACCTGCAATTGGCAAGTATATGGTTCTCCGCTCGCTCCGGGGCTCAAGAAAAGGAAACTAACCAAGGGCTAACCCAAGCAATACCCAAGAAAAACCCAAAAATCAAGAAAAAAATTGTTAACTTAAAAAAAACGACGGGATTTGGTCGCCGAAGTGAAGGCCAACCATGCAGACCCCAAGACTATCTGCTGACTTAGAAACAACTGGTTGTATCGCGAAGGCATGCGTCACCTCACGTACCTAGCCAATCACGCGCCTCTCATTCACAAGTGCAATATGAATTGAAATCTCGCCTGCGGATGTTATTCTCGGGCTGAACGGTGCACGTACCACCTACTATATCATGATACAAATCTATGATGTTATGTGAGACGGTGGTACGGCATACGGTCTCCGGTGGTGTACGATCGTATCACATCTCACATCGTATCCTAGCATTCCTGGCTAAATTATCTGGAGGCCTAGGCCTGGCGCCTAGTGTAGAGTAATAATAATAATAAAGAAGAGGTCATTATTGAATTGAAGATAACCTCATAATTTTATAATTTCGAACTTCATATTTATCTATGTTTATTTAAATCACAGAATATCCCAATGTTTTGTATTTCATAAGACACTGAGTTAAAGTTCGTTTGGTTCTTCGTTTTTTATGAATTTAAACGTTAGATACTCGTCGCACTATTACCTATTCCAATTTTCTTTGCAAAGTTCTAATACATAATATATATTTATATTTTTTGTAGTGTTGCAATATGAAAGTGGAAAGTTTAAGGGTTATTGTTTTCGATCTAGGTATGTGTAATCTACTTAATTATATAATCTACTATTAGTCTTATCTTTTAAAAACCACATTATCATGACAATGTTTGGATATTATAACAGATAGAGCTCGGGATAGAGTATTACAACATACGACTTTCAGTCATCACTGAATACCGCCTGTGAGACTGGACAAATATAGGGCTAGCCATAAATAAATATATATAGGGGCTAGCACTTTAGGGCGGCAAAAACTTTTAGGCAGTGTAGTGTGTAGGACCGCCGCACATTGGGTAAAAATAGTCATTTTCTGGAAAAAAACTTCTAGGGCTGATAGATCAGCTAAAAATAAGTTCAGTTAGCTTAATAAATTTATATCGAAAAGTGACTCCTAAGGGGGCTACAGCCCTCTAAATGGGCTTTCCTGAAGATGGTTTTTCTGCAATATCTTTGAAACGGTGTTGAATAAATTAATGAAATTTGGTATACTCTCATAAAATTAAAAATGTAACAGGATTTTGTTTTAAATTAAAAAAAATAATAATTCAGGGGTGTAACTTATGGGGGGCTTCTATGTAATGAATCACCGCCAACTAAGCTTTATCTGCAAATATCCCTGGATGATTTTTGCTTTATTGAAATAAATACTCAAATACTCTTTATTCATACGTATACCATAGTAGTATGGATGTACATGTCATAGAGTGCCCAGAAGAGCAACAAAATCATTACAGCAAACAAACAATTTGATAGAGAATTCAGTTGAAAAAAAAATTAAGAAAGTGAACACTAAAACCTAAGAACTAATATTAATTTAAGAACTATCAGATCATAAAAACAGTAATTAAACAAAATAAGACAAAATAAAATATTGTATATAACAAAATACAAACATAAAATACTGGAGTGGAGAGCTGTGTATAGCAGTTCACAGTTTATATTTACACCACTTCTACAAGCTAAGGGAAGTCGGTCATATATTCAGATATGGTGTAATATGAACCAACCAGCAAAATGTCCTTTACTTTATGTTTAAATGTAGGAAATGAAGATGGCAACCTGTTAAAGATCTTCTTCTCTTCTCAATTTACTTTGACAAAAGTACATACTAAAGAAATACATAGATAAGAAGATGTGGGTACATGTGGCTAGTAGCTAAATTACTTAAAATTTATGAAATGTTACAAAAAATTACCTACTTTTTGTTTAGATTTTCAAGTCCCTGCGTGTTTAGATAAAAAGTTGAAATGAAGCAAGTTATTTGATATAGCAAAAGCTGATAGGATAATAATTGTTATAATTTTCTGTCAGTAAAAAAGTTGGAATGAAGCAAGTTATTTGATATAGCAAAAGCTGATAGGATCCAGGCTCGGATCCAGGCAACTATCGGTCAATCACTATTCTTTCAGCAATGCCAAAACTCTTTGAACACTGTATTGAATCAGTACTAACTAAAGTATTTCAACAAGTAATAGTCTGTCACCAGCATGGATTCAGCTCTGGCCGTTCAGTCAATACTAATCTATTCCTTTATACAGTTTTTTCATTTTGGCTGGTGACTTTAATGTCCATTTTGATACTTCAGACAGTGAGGCGACTAGGCTGTGTGATGTTCTCGGTAGCTTCAATATGAGGCAAACTATATCTGAGGCCACGCGTGGGCAATGCCTGCATAGACAATATTTTCGTGAGCAATGATCTTGATTGTTGCTCGGCTACAGTAGTGGATCTCTGTATTTCGGATCATCGAGCACAGGCAGTAGCGTGTGCATTTGATAATGTGACTGAGGGTTTTCAAGTAAGCAATAGGCTATGTAGACCTATAACGCAGAAGGGTAAGCTTCTCTTTTTTGAAAAGGTTTCTCAACAGACCTGGCCCTTTGCGTCAGACAGTAGTATGAGAGTTGATGAAAGGTTTGGCATGTTTGTGAGAGTGTTGGAGAGTGCGTATTTGGAGTCTTTCCCTGAAACAACTTACAGGGTGCGCTCTGATCAATCAAATAGCATTACTTGGTTCACCGACGAATTAAGAGAAATGCGCGAGCGTCTTTATATATTGAGGGATTTAACACTACAATATAGCAATAATGATGGCTTCAAAGAAAATTATAAATAGTTTAAAGTATCTTACAAGCAGGCAATACATAATGCTAAAGTCACTGCCAATGATAACTTGCTTAGGTCTGCAGACAACCCAATAAAAGCTATGTGGCAAATAATTAACTGTAATAAGTCTAATAATACTAAAAAATACAATCCTAATACTGACATCTCACCAAATGACTTTAACACTTTTTTCACAAATGTAGCCCATAATCTCGTAAAAAATATACCTCCTTCAAACAGAGATCCGTTAGACTACCTTGAAGGTAATGTTCTACCACCAACTGGCTCTCAAGAATTTTTATTCAGTAAAGTTGGTTTTAACACTGTCCGTGACATTATTGATGGCCTGAAATATTAAAGGGGCAGGGATGAATTTGGCATGAGCGTTCAATTGATTAAAAGTGTAAAACACATAATTCTAGCTCCTCTCACAAAACTAATAAACTTGTGCATTGGCGAGAATATTTTTCCATCTATTTTAAAGCATGCCATTGTGGTCCCAATATACAAGAAGGGCAATACTGACCTGCCAGAGAATTACCGACCGATTTCGCTCCTTCCCATCATCTCAAAAATTTTCGAAAAATGCATAGCTGTCCAGCTTGCGTCATACTTTGAGAGACAAGGACTTTTTAGTAATTCATAATGGGGATTTCGAAAGGGTAAGAGCACAGTGCAAGCAGTAGAAAGTCTTGTTTCTGATATTTTGGACAGCTTTAATAATCTTGAGTATAACACGGTAGTCATTTGCGATCTTAGCAAAGCATTCGATTGTGTAGACCATCAGATTCTCCTGGGGAAGCTTGCTAAGTACTGCATATCAGCGAGCGCTGCTGGACTCATTCGATTGTACCTGAGTAATAGATTTCAGTCCGTAAGAGCTGGTGAGGTGGAGTCGGTGAGGGGAGCAATCACTATTGGCGTGCTTCAGGTCTCAGTCCTGGGTCCACTTTTGTTTCTCATTTATATCAATGACGTACCTTAGCCAGAATTCCAAATTTGTTCTCTTCGCTGATGACACCTCATTTTCAACCAGCGCCGGTTCACTTCAGGAGTCCCTGGAGCGCTCGGAGATGGTGCAGAATGGGGTAGGTGAATGGTTTGAGTCAAATCGACTACTTCTAAATGCTGACAAAACTAACAAAATGATCTTTACACTGCGTAATATTGAGTTACAGGAGACCGATGTCGATGCTTTTGGTTTCCTTGGGGTACAGCTGGACCGGGGGCTGCAGTGGCACCGCCATACTGAGATTCTGGCTCGTAGGCTTTGCACGGGTGTCTATCAGCTGCGTCACTTAAGAATAGAATAGAATAGAATAGAATAGAATCTTTATTTACGGCTTTGCCATTTTACAAATTAAACAAATTCTTACAAAGTCAAATGTACAATGTTACAAAGGAATTTTCAAGCACAGAATAATTATTTTCTTATCATAGATTTAAAAGAGTTAAAGCCAATATTAAAAAAACATGAAACGATTATACGCGTCGCAAATGTGACTGATCCCAGAGTAGCGTTACAAACATTTAAGCATGAAATAAACGATAAAGATGTAGGAAAAGGCTTTAAAAGTGTTAAGCAAACAAAAACTGGAACAATTATAGTGGAAAGCTTCGACAAAAAACAACAAGAAAAATTAAAAACTGCAATACAAACGAAGGAAAACATAACTTTTAAAGAACCTCTAAATAATGAGCCATTTTTTATGGTGACAGGAATCAATAGGGGCTTCTCAGATAGTGATTTCCTAAACGAAGTGGAAAAGTTAAATTATGAAATAGTCGAAGAGCTGGGTTACAGTGTCAGTGACAAAATTAAGATCATAGCAAAAAAACAGTGTCGTAACCCTAAAAAAGAAAACTGGATATTACAGGCACGACCAGCAATTACAAAGTGGTTTTTAAAGAGGGGTACAATTTTCTTTGATCTAGTCAGGGTATATGTCCAGGAACATTTTAATTTGGCAGTATGTTTCAAATGCTGTGGTTTTGGTCATGTGGCCAAATATTGCGCTGAAAAGGAATGTTGTCACAAGTGCGGTGGGGAACATAGTGGAAAGGATTGTGGTGTTCAAGAGTTTAAATGCCCGAATTGTACAAAGTTTAAGTTGAGTGAACTTGGGCATTCTGCCAGGGACAAGGAATGTCCCCTATTCAAGAGGACTAGCCAGGGTAAAGAATGAGACTAACTATGACGATTTTTTATAGACTTGCCAAAGAATTGTGTTCAGCAAGTGGCTGACAAAACACATGAACAAGGCATAAGTAGTGATAATAGTAGCAGTAAAGTATTAGTTAGTATAATCCACCAAAATGTTCAATCCTTAGGGAACTCTGTAGACACTGTAAATAATATGTTAGAGAACAATTCAATCTGTAAAATTTTGTGTGTGACTGAACATTGGAAGACTGAGAGTGAACTGAAATGCCTGTCTTTAAAAAATTTTCATTTAGCATCCGCCTTTTGCCGTGAGCATGGAGAGCACGGGGGAAGTGCTGTGTACGTGCATAAGAGTGTTAGTTTCAAAACAAGATCAAAGATTAATAAGCTATCGGTTAAGAATGTTGTGGAATGTTCAGCTGTTGAATGTAATTTTGGAGGGACCCGAATGATAGTACTGTCAATTTAATGTTGATTTATTTTTTGATTTCATTGATAAGGTTCTCACAGATATCTTTAAAGAGAATAAAATCATTGTGATCGCTGGTGATTTTAATATAGAAATGATTAAGAATAATGATAATAAAACAGGTTTATTTTCTTCAATGTCATCATTTAATATGCAGCCTACAGTCTTTGTAAATACCAGAATTACTAATAATTCATCAAGTTCTATTGATAATATCTTTGTTAATAGTAATTTTGTTAATATCTCAGTTTTCGATGCCTTTATATCTGATCATACTGCGCAACAGCTTTTTCTATGGGTACAAAAGCCAGATAAAGATGGGTTAGAACGGCAACGAATTTTTTCGGAACAAAATAAAACTATATTTATGGAATGTTTAAAAGATCAAGACTGGGCTGAAGTTTATGCGGAAAACAGGTCGGATGTAAATAGGCAATGGAACACATTTATGAGCATAATAGTGCGTCTTTTTAACCAGTGCTTTCCTTGTAGGCTGCTAGACAACAGCAACAGAAAGAGAGTGTACAAGGATAACGATCAAGTCAGAGAATGTAAAAACAGGCTAGATATTTTGCTCACACTATCCAAACGAGATGTTAGGTTTAAGAATCAGTATAGGGTTGTGAAAAAGGAGTATGATAATTTACTGAGAGCAGTACGAGCAGAGATATATGACAATAAAATTAGGCTTTCGGATAACAAAACAAAATGTATGTGGGCAATTTGCAATGAAATTTTAGGAAAAAATAATAAAAAGCCTGATATTGGCATAGATGGAGATCCAAATGAGGTGACTGGTCGTTTCAATGCATACTTTCTGTCCATTGCACCAGAGATAGTTAGTAACATAAGGTTTAGACCGTTTCAGCATAATATAATTTCAAATAATGAATCAATGTTTTTAAAACCACTATCCCCGGCAGAGTTATGCGAGATTGCACAGCAACTAAAAAATAAGTTTAGCAGTGGAACTGACATGATACCGACGTGCATTGTTAAAATGGCTGTACCTTGTGTGAAGGATGTGCTGTGTTTTTTGATCAACAGCTCTTTTAAAAATCGGATTTTTCCAGATCAGTTAAAATTAGCGTTAATTAAACCGTTATATAAGAAAGGTAATCCATAGCAGATTGAGAACTATAGGCCCATAAGCTTATTGCAAAGTTTTTCAAAATTATTTGAACTAGCAATGTGTAAGAGATTACTGGATTTTTTTAACAAATGCAATTTGCTTAATGCTCATCAACATGGTTACACAACTGGTAAATCCACTCAAACGGCAATTTTTCAGTTTACCAAGGCAGTAGTCGATTATTTGGAGGGGCAAGGTCTTGCTATGGGAGTCTGTCTGGATTTATCAAAGGCCTATGATTGTATTGACAAGGAGCTGTTGATTAAAAAATTGGAATTGTATGGTGTGAGAGGAAGGGCACTGAGGTGGTTTGAGTCTTACTTATCTGAAAGAAGACAATGTGTCAAAATAATTAAGAATGGTCGTACGTATGTGTCTGACATTGAAGAGAATAAATTAGGCATTGCTCAGGGGAGTATTGCTGGTCCTATTTTGTTTATAATATTTGTAAATGATTTGTACTCAATAGGGAATCATACAAAAAATCAAATAACCTGTTACGCTGATGATACGCACATGATTGTAGGTAGCAATAATATAAAGAATCTTGTCAATAAAGGTGGAGATCTAATAACTAAAGCAAGTGATTGGTTTAGCTCAAATAAACTGGTTTTAAATAAAGACAAAACCAATGTTATTGTGTTTAGAACAAAGCAGTGTCGAATAGAAATACCTCCTCACATATTGCTAGATAATGAGCAACTAGATATTGTTGAAAATATAAAAATGTTAGGGGTCTCTGTGGACGAATTTTTGGATTGGTCCGACCATGTCATTAAATTAATAGCCAAGTTAAATTCTGTATGTTATGGATTAAGAGTGGCTGGTAGATATCTAAATGAAAAATCACAAAAAATAATGTATTTTGCTAACTTTGAATCTGTGACTAAG
>JAEQML010080356.1:0-11621 GCA_016904865.1 Pissodes strobi | reverse complement strand
CACTTTTATTTATTTATTTCCCATTCTATATTCCCTACCAGCTGTTTTTACGTCCTTGATGATTTCGTCCATGATGACATTAAATAAAATTGGGATGAGACTGTCGCCTTGTCTTATGCCAGATGACACTGGTATTCTTTTTGACAGTCTGTTATCTGTTTTAATGAATTTTGTGTTTCCAGTGTTATGTTCTTTAATAATTTTTATGATCGCAGGGTGCAGACTTATTGTCTCTAGTATTTTCAGTACGTCAGAGTGTTTCAATCTATCGAACTATCGTCTATCGTCGATCTGTTTTGTCTGAAGCCCTGATTCCAGTTTGTACCACCTCTTCAGTGATTATTTTCGTCAGGGAGTTTTAACGCTGTGCTTAAGAGAGTTATTCCGCGATAGTTTTTGGGGTCTGCTTTTGATCCCTTTATGAAGGTATGATTAGTTATACTTTCCTTCAGTTCTTCTGGGATTCTATTGAGTCTGAATATTTTATTGTAGAAGGTATATAGTTCTTCACAGAGCACTATATTTAATCAGCTCATTAGGTATATTGTCTCATCCTGGGACTTTTCGGTTCTTTAGTTTAGGAACATTTACTCTTCTTAAAACTGTACGAGAAGAAATAATCAAAATTAGGCTGCTGGGTTAAAAAGCCTGCGCGGATCTGCGCGAATTATATTTCTAAGACTGGAAACTCTATGTTTAAAACATTTAATTTCACAAGAGCTTACAAGTTGTTGACAATATTAGTTTGCCTCAAGGAAAATTTTGTGTGCCACGCCCAATTTTTACCCAAAAGTCATTTAAAAAACATGCCTCAATGAAACAAATTAATCAAATTCTAAATTTTTCTGGACAAGCGCCTTAATCATAAGCACAAATAAAATACTGATTTTCATAACTTAGAGCAATAGATAACAGAGCAACTTCTAGCCAGACATTTAGGTTATGGATGATGGATAACTAACTAGGGTCACTGCGCACGCACTGCGGATATTGCGAATTGACGACTGGGCTAGGTCCAGTGTTGCCAGCAGCGTCTATTTTCAGTACTAAATTTCGTTAAGTTTTCGTAATAGATTAAGATTTCTCGTAATAGACTTTTTTAGGCACTATTATTTTTAAGTTATTCTTGAATGTTTTTTCATAATAAATTTCGTAAAAAATTTTAAAATTAAGCTTTATTCATTTACAGAAATACGAACGTTTATATATTTTTTCGAAAATGCTTAGGGTGGGCCAGGCACTAAACCCCCTGCCCCCTGCCCCCCTGTATACCTCCCTCATCCTCCAGGTCCACAATTCGCGCCCGTAAATCTTTGAAAACTGCAACGCAAATTGAAGAGTTAAGGTAAAAATGTAACTTTCTGCAAATACTACCTATGCTTTCCATAAACAATATAATATTCTTTTCCGCATGACTTTTCTCGGCAGATTACGATATATGACTTTTTAAAGGCAATAATCGTATGAAATTATATTTATTCAAACATGCCCCTCTGTTTCTTGCTTGCTCCATTAATGGATTTCCCATTAATACATTCTTGAAGTAAATTAGAAAAATCCAATTCAATTCCTGCACTTAAATCAATTTCACTGTACCGTTACGACCCATAAAGTTAAAGGAATTCAGCGATGTGATATAAATGCGGTCACAAAACTCAATTTTACGAGAAACCGGCAGGTTGTTCTACCTTTTATAAAACTCGTTAAACTGAGTACTTGTTCAAAAATGAAATCGATCGTGAGGCAAACTAGGTATTGAGAGATAGTATAATATCTTTGCTTGAAATTGACGAGGTTAAAATTGATAAAGCGAATTCTTTAAAAAGTTGCTCAAATCAAATGCATAACAGAAATTCTTAGAGACATCTCAAAGATAAATAATTCAATTTATTGAGTGTATAAATAGTTAGCATAAATTATGTAGCAAATGCTTTCGTTTTTACCTTGCTTTTTACTACTATTTATTACTATACCACTAATTTGTATAAGTAACAAAAAAATTATGAAAGATGACGCAGGAGAATATGTTGTGACAGAAGTTATATTTGACGCATGGAGGTTTGAGTAAATATTCTTCCGTATCCAAAATATTGAAAAATAATAGTTAAAGGGCATTATGCCCAAATACGTGCCTGTATTTACATATCCAAAATATAAAAACTGTTGCTGTGATACGTAATCCAACTCACAAAAATGAAAATTCCCCTACTTCTGCCAATCCAGCACGAGGATATTATTGTTAATGAAAATGATAAGAATTCTCTTCTACAATCGATCAAAATTCAATGACGAATGACGGACTGTCAATATCAGTGAACTTCAATCTAATATTATCAAAACTGCAGAAAGCGTTTTGCATCTAATAATGGGGCGAAAATTACCTCCATTAATTAGAGCAGGTCCCTTAAAAAGTGCAAAGGAAGGTATTACTCCCACTAGATCGTACAATTAACAAACAAACAAACGAGCTGAAATACAAAGCCGGCAAACCTAAAACTAACCCTATTGGGTTATTATTTAAGAAGGTAGTCGCTCGAATACTAAAACTCATGCAATAGAGATGGACTTGTATTGATATATTTTAGCATGTTTCACTGTAAATGATTCTTTAACGTTTAACAATTACATACGAAGTAGATTTATTAAGTTAAGCACACTAATTACTTCATTGTATTGTCGCGCCTAGAACATTTGTAGTATACTCTTATGATATGTATGCCGTGACGTCACGCGTTGGTTAGTGAGCAGGTTATGCCAGTCAGATTCGGGATCGATCTACGTCAGGTGAGAAGAGATGATAAAGAAAGCACTTCAGTTAAAAACAACAACGACGTCTATTTCTCAAAGACTTAATGAAAAAATAATAACAACGACCATTGATTAGAAATTTAACGAGGCTACTTTGAAAATTATCTTTCCCAGACATCGAAAAATTTATCGTAGATTCGACTTTTACTATTGTGAGTAGGTAACCCCCAAGCCCTCGTACATTTGTTTAGCGAAACTCAGGTTTGCGTAGGGAATAACGTTGCAGGTTAGGACCCCATGAACGTGTGCTCTGCAGGGAACTGGTTTAGGTTAGAAACAAAGTCTGCCAAGCTGATGGTTCGCTAGCGTAATTATATATTAAATGTGCTTATCGATGCGTTTATAATCGCTTGCAATGACTTCTCGCCTCGTTTATAATATTCTTTAATGTTTACAAAATATTTTCCAATTTAGGGTGGGTGATATTTACTTAGTAGTTTATGTATTTTAGTAGTTCACAATATCAGTTGAGTCTGCGAGGCCCGGTGCGACAGCGACACCACTATGATTTCTCACAACTACGGCTCGTCTATTCCAGGCTTAACTGTTCACAATTATTAGGTTTAGAAAGTGATCCTGACAATACTTAAACAATCTTAAACAATGTGTGGGTATTTGTGAGTGATTAGACTAAATTTATACCACAGAACTCAATTTCACCCGTATTGTAATGTTAAATTAATAACTAGACTTGTCCCACATTTTAGAAATATACACACAATAAATTATTATGGAAAATTATGAAAGTGTCCTTCCCTATCCATTTATATCCAGGTTCGGGGCTTCACGCAATGCAGGATAATTTATTGCTTTAACACGGCAAGTAATAAATTATGTTTTTACTTTTTAATTATTATTCCTTTTGTGTTGCCAGATAATAAATTGTACATACTAGAATTGCATGACCATAAAGGTGTCAAGCAGAAATAGGTATTATTTTATTGTCTTAATTTAAATGAATTACTATATTCGTGGTGAAGATAGCATGCATGGATTTAGGCAGAATTTATATTTATGTTTTTCGTTATTTGTAATAAAATTTTATTTTTGCGAAATTATCTCATATAGTTTCAGATTTAAAGGCGTTCGTGAAAATTTTTAAGTAACAAACTCTTTGAGACGAACTCATTCGGATTCACAGGTCGGTGCTTGTAAGCACTGAGCTATATGCTGCAAGAGCTAACCCTAATATTTAACTGATAAGTGATAACTAATAAAATTTGACGAGGATATGAAAGCACACTAACTCATATACAGCATGCAAGTACTATATTGCATCACACTCTCACGCACTTCCCTTTACGGAACCGTGCGCCGGTAGTGATCATGATTCGTCTATCGCTTGAACCAAATCGCTGTCCTGATTGCGAGGTAAGTTTCCATCCAGAGGTGGTAGCGGAGGAGAAAGTTGATGGGGTACACCAGTGTCGCTTTAGTTGACATTATCCCACCCGTATCTAGCCAGTGCAGGGGGCTGCCTCCTCTCCTGAAGTATAATCTCTTGGGGTGCATATTACTGCCAGGTGTCGCCTGGTCAGGGCAATTCCGCACTTCCTGGGAATCTTATCTTGCGGCTATTAGAATTCACTTTGCGAAAAAATAGTCCTCCATGCATAACGGGGATAGGATAAGGCATTGGGCCAGATTCACTTGCTCTCGACATGGGTCGCACACCAACTCTCACCACACTGCAAAAACACATACGCTGACAGAACACACCCACACTGACAGAATACAATCTCAGTCATTCTATTATTCCCTTTGAATATAAAATTGTATTCAAAGATTATTCCAGATAGGCGATACAGGGTGAACAAAAATAAAGTGCCAGAAACAGATCCGAAGCATCCTGACTTCAATAAAGAGGATGAAACCATGAAATTTACGATTTTTAAAAAAGGTTAGTTTCACCATGCAAATTGAAAGACATTTCTCGTTTTGTATGTAAAAATTAATTACTTTTATATTATGATGCATCCACTGACAGCTTTAAAATTTATATTGATAATACAGAAGTACATGTTATGCGATTGAAATGAATAAATTGAACCAGAGTTCTGTCAACCAAGACAGTGAGACCGTAGTTGGTTCTATGTAGCGGTTCATAAAACAGTTGTCGCTGCCTTGTACGTTCTTCTGGGACAAGTAAAATAATGAACCAAAACAACTGATTGCAGCCAATCATATTGTTTAAATGTTTATACGTGCAGAGGGGTAGAGCATTCTTCCTTCTAGATTCCAGACTCTTTCTGCCACACAACATTTGTCTGGTATCAAGGGTCCAAGTCCAGAGGAGGGGAAACTATGTTTGTATATTAGATACTTAACAAATCTGACTTGCATTTTCTCAACTCTATTTCTATGGATGGCATGAAGAGGAATATCTGAGCAATAATCGAGAATGCTACGAACCAGACAGTTATATAGACACATTATTGCTTTAGTCTCATTAATAAATTTCGCATTATGCTTGACAAACCCAAGCAATCTAAAACCCTTCAGAATAATACTGTCTATATGCTGATTAAAGGATAACTTATAATCGAGCACGTCTTTGATATAATCTAGAGTTTCAAAAAATTCGTTGTTTAAGCTGTAAACGTTGAAAATTGAATTTTCACATCTGTAGAAGTTAATTACCTTGCACTTAGATATGCTGGTACTCAATAAACCGGAAGGGCACTACCAGTGAATCCGTGAAGTCCAGACTACAAACTTCCAGTCGTCCTCATATAGGAGGACATGGGGCGAACTAAAATAGGAAATGAACAACGTTGATGAACACAAGGAAGCACACTGGTTCAGTGTGTGATCCCAGTGGGATACCAGATGTAACGCAAATCTAAATTAAAGCAAGATGTCCACAAACCATCACGCGCTGATGACGACGCTCAGGGTAGAAGAGATTCAAGCTAAGTAGTTACCCGTGATTCAAATCTGGTAGAGTTTCCTTATCAGAAATTGATGTTAGACGCTGTCATAGATAGATCGGTGTAATTTGAATTAACTTGATGTCCTGCTTCAATTGAGGAAAGTAAAAACTTTGATACACAATGTTCTTCGAAAATGATATAGTTTCTAAAATCTGAAAAATTTCGTCGGCCAGTATAGATTCAAGGAGTTTTGGAATAATTGCTAATGTCGTATCTCTCTCCAGACTTAAAAATAGGCAGAAGATTGGAAAATTTCCACATTGCAGAAAAAGAGCACCCACAAACAAATTGACTTCTGAACGATATTTTGGAAGGGTAGTGCCAGAGATGATTACATATGTGATGGTCTCATTTTGTCACCTGATTATGCTGATGCAATATTTGACGATTAATTGTTTACAAGAGTTTTTAAATCTGATGAGAAAGCGCAGAATTAGGGTAAAGTACGGATAGATGCCGCACTTTTTGTAAAATAATTGTAAAAATTCGGTTAACAAAAACTTTGTATTTCAAAAAACACATAAACATTCTATAATCTATTTCTTATTGAAATATTGGCATTTAAACAACATAAAAAATACTCTACTACTGAAAAAAAAAATAACTAAGAAAAAGTGTTTTTCCGGCAACTCTCCTCCTAGATACGGAGAGATGCCTACAGCCGCGCGGGGAGATGTCCAATGTTAATTGCCATAAGGGAGAGATGCCGTAAATTTTTCTTGTAATTCCGCATGTTTACATGGGTTGCAAATGTTTAAGTGCATGGTACATGTCTCATGCAGCCAATCCAATCAACTGTTTTGGAGGTTTTACTGTAATCTCTCCTTTTTGGTACGGATAGATGCCTCACGGCTTACGCATGCGACGTATGGATCAGTAACCAAAATAATAAAACAAAATGTTTTAAATGCCCTATATACTCTATACAATGTAAAATTATGCTATATTATTATTAAAAATATTGTGGCATCTTTCCGTACCAAAAAGTGCGGCATCTCTCCTTTTTGGTACGGATAGATGCCTCCCCGTCCCACCCCAGCGCCTAATGAATCTGTAGCCGAGAATATAAAACAAAATCTTAAATATGCCCTATATAATACTATAAAAGTAAAATGATCCCATTTTTTTATTTTAAACATACTTCCCCAATACTATTAACAACATACAAATAAATTTTAAGCAATAAAAGTATATCTTAGCAACTTTATTCTCACAATTACCGTTTAAACACGTGCTCAATCAAAACACCAACCACGAGCAAAACAATACTGGCTAAATAGCTCTTTGATCCTGTCGACCGTTGTTGTCAAGTGCACATAGTTTTTGCGTCACGTAACCTGCGGCATCTCTCCCCCTGCGGCATCTATCCGTACTTTACACTACTGTATGTGCTTTTTGTATTCATATAAGCCATATCTAATAATTATAAATTATTTT
This sequence comes from Pissodes strobi, assembly GCA_016904865.1. Lineage (NCBI taxonomy): Eukaryota > Metazoa > Arthropoda > Insecta > Coleoptera > Curculionidae > Pissodes > Pissodes strobi. The sequence goes on along the minus strand of JAEQML010080356.1, from coordinate 4,443 downwards.
TAAAACATGATAAATAGGCGAAAATATTATATGTACTGCTTTATTTACAGAATTTTAGCCTCCATACTTACGAGATAATTTCAGGCCCTATATGCATGCACAAAATACTCGTAACATTCAAAAATTTCAATTTCTTTAGTACAGAACTGCCAGTTTTCAAAAATAATATTTTTTAATGCCATAAGCCTGTGGAATAATTTAGAGTATCAGATAAAGGATTATTTTTCTAATACGTTTGCTACACACAACAAAAAATTTATCCTATAATTGTCTTTGCCTACCTGAGTGGCTGTCTCTTTAGTTTGGGTTAGTTCCGATCGTTCCCCTGGGGTCTCCCACTCCATCGCGCTCGTTTGAATCCTCCTTTTTTTCCTTGAATTTATAATGGATTTACTTGGCTGCGCCAGCTTTGCGATTATACTTTTATTCTATAATTACATTATCCCACATTTTTTATAGGTATCATTATCTATATACAAGTACTTGTATAGATCTATTTTTAAAGGCTTCCCTACACGTGCAGGCTCTGTTCTGCATTGTCCTAATGGTTTCGTAATCGCTGGGGACTCCGCTTTATCAGAACATGGTTGTTATATTATCCAGATTAAAGGCAAATGTGTGCTGGTAAATAAATGATTATTGATTGAATGATCAATTGATTAAAGTATTACTAATGTACTCTGTTGGGTTGCAAATATTACAAAATCCAGTAGTGCGATTTCTTCTTTTTACTGGTCGATTTGTGTTGTTGATACTCTTGCTACCTTACTTCTTAGTGCAATCCACCAGAGTTGTTGAATGTTGTTACGAGTTGCTCGAAGTTCTGACTCCGTTTGGAGCGCCCTCTTGACAGATGTCTAAAGTATTCTGTTTTGGAATTGACGGGCTCCTAGGATAAGCGGATAGGTACACCGGATTTGACCCGAATGAACGGCTGCGAGACTGCAAAGCTGCAATATTGCGAGGATGCGAAGCTGCAAAATTGGGAAGCTGCGACATTGCGAGGCATCGCACATGCTCAGTTTTTGATACACATTTGGCAAACGGCTTTCAATTTTCAATTGCTTTCAGTAAGCCTGATGGTCTAGTGGTTAAATGGCTGCGCTTGTGATAGGGCAGACCGAGTTTGGTTCCCGTTAGTGCCGACAGGTGTTTTTTTTAAGGGTTTGTTTGTTTCCTTTTTTAATTTGGTTAGTTTTGTTTGATTACGTCCCGCAGCGAGCGGAGGGCCATGCGTAAAGTAAAATAATAGTCAACGCTTAATAGGAATCATACGATACACATGAAGCTTCGCAATATTGCAGCTTCGCAGCCTCGCAATATTGCAACTTTGCAGTATTACAGCCTCTCATTCCAGTCAAATCCGGTGTATCCAGACTCTTGTGTTCCTAGGACTTCTCTTCCACATGCACAAGCATGTAGGGGGTGAAAAACGACTGGTCTACAATATCGGAAATTATGGTTGTTACTTTCGACCATCAGGTATAATTACCGCCTGGTTCTGTCGCGAGATTAATTTGCAAATATACTGCCAGGTGTACTTTCTGAAATTATCGGGTGTATTTTCTGATAAACGGATATTGTAGGTACCCTTCCTATAAAACGGTTTTTACTTGTTAGTGTGTCTATATTAAATAGTTAAATTTATTTATAACTAGGGACTTTCCGTGAGACTAAACCTCCTTCCGTGGAACAGAGCTTTCTTCCTTGGGGCTGAAAGCCCTTCCGTGGGACAGAACTTCTTCCCTAAACGTCCTTCAGCGTTTTCTTTATGCCGATCTAGAGAGTTCCCGCTTCCATTTCTCCGGATAGAGGCCTTTTTCTCGAGGTGATACGACCACATAATGGGAAAATAGCTTCGCAAGAAACGGCCGTGCAAGATACAAGTACGCTCTACACTTTTTTGATTTCACGTCAAGGACTTTAGGTCAACAATGACAATTTTATTGTCCCAATTACAATTTTTTTACTTGTGCATTACATTTACCTACCTTAACAATACGTTTTTACTGTAATTGATTGCCTCATAGCAGTGAATTGTTTTACTTAACTGCAATTTGCAACATTGGCTTTTTACCGAAATGAGCTCAATTCGTGTTCACCTGTAGATGCCTACCGGCCATATATAAATATATTTACATCAAATTTTAAATAATTCATTGTTTTAGTATATCTTTATTCACTATTTAGTGGTTTAATGTTTTTATCGTTGCCGTGGGATTAATTTAGATTAGTTTTTGTTTATTAATTACTGCTTATTTTTGATCCTTTGTGACTAGCCGCGTTTAGTCAGAACCTCAAGGATTCCAAGCCTAGTAAGAACTATTTCCAAATAGGAGTTAGGCAATATTAATATTATTATAGGACTTAGATTAAGACTTAATACTTTGATTTAATTTGATTTCATTTCATTTAATAATCTGAGAATTTAGATGAAATAAATATCTCATTATTTTGTGGGCAATAAGATATCCAATTATTTAATTTGGGATTTGATCAGTTGTTTTAATGCGGTTATGGCTGTGTGTTCTGCGAGATACATTCTCAACATGACCGTCCGTGTTGAGAAAATAATCAAAGAAGAAGGTCCGAGGCAGTGCTTCCGCTGCCAAAAGTACGGGTAGACTCAGATAGGATGCTGGTTCCCAGTGAAATGCGCGAGGTGCGGAGACACCCACAAGGCAGACAAATGCCCAGTCCCCAGGGAGGAGGGATTCAGGAACGCCAAGTGCGCGAACTGCGGCAAGGACCACCCTGCCAACTACAAAGGCTGTGGAAAGTGCCCAAAGAGGAAACCGACCCAGCAAGCTATGACCCAAAAACCGTCCAGGCCGGCGCGCGGGCACAAATTCGCCGCTTAGACCGGCAAGTAAGAATCCGCCGCTCAAACCAAGCTTCGCCCAGGCCGAGGGACAAGAAAAACAGCAACGAAAAAGCGACCAAGCCATCGCCTACAGGTCAATGGACCGGAATGGCGCCGATAAAGAGCCTGATCCAAAATCAGGTAATGGCGATGCTCGTGCCATTAATACAAAAAATGGTACAGGAAGTTTTCTCTGCGTTAAATGGACAGTGAAGATATCGATCGCCTCACAATTATGTCGTGGAACATCTGTGGCCTCAGACGCAGGATCGAAGTCCAAGAACTTCTGCAACGACATAATCCGGCAGCCCTGGTCTTGCAAGAGACCAGGGTTAATCGATCGATTATTTCCAACCTACCCGGATATACCATCCATCGACATGACAGAGTTAACCCCATAGGGGTGGGGTTGCTCTAGTAGTCAATAACGAGAAAGAACATACAAATCTAGAAATCGAAATGGACTCAGAGATTGAGGCGGTCTTCATAAAAGTCTCCACGAGACGTTAAGATATCAAGATAACTTCGCTTTATCTTCCGCCCCAAGATCTGATTCATAAAGAGGACATCGTAGGGTTAACACGAGACCCAAGCCCATCGATCATCATTGGGGACCTGAACTGCAAACATCAGCAGTGGAACAATTCTAGGACTAACAGGCACGGTCGAGGATTGGCATAGTATTGTGAAGACAGAGGTGTAGTTGCTCTAGGATCGGATCAGCCCACATTCCCACCCAGGGGTGTGGGAAGGCTCACTTGTTAAAAACGTGCGATTCGACACGAACATAGAGAAAATAGTAGAAGGGACATCAGATCACCACCCTATAATGCTGTGCGTTAATCTAAGACTTGCAAGACCCAACCTGCGAATAAGAAAGACGACCAACTGGCATAGATACCCGAAACACGATTAAGGACAACATCCAAATTAGACAGATAAACGACGCCCAGTAGCTAGACATCGAAGTTGAAAATCTGGAAAACAACGTCATCCAGGCCTACAATTCTAGTACTGCTGTAGAAGACCTCTCGAACATTCGACAACATGATGATCTCTCCGACGAGATCAAGAACATGGTCCGAGAGAATAGGAGACTTAGGCGAGCTTATGCAAGAACCGGCCGAGACAATGACAGAGTCACGCTGAACCGATGCAGCGGCTCTCTAAAAACGAGACTTAATACGCATATAGACGAATCTTGGCAACACAAGCTCAGGGAACTGTGTCTAGATCAATCAGCCTGGCAGATGCAGAGGGCATTTCGCAACCCCAGGACTCTTGTTCCGCCCTTAAGCGGAGCAGGAGGTCTACGGGAACGTGGACAAGGCGGAGCTATTCGCTGAAACCGTGCAGAACCAAGGCAGACTAAATGAATATCCTGACGACGATAAGGAACATCTCGAAGAGGGTCAGGTAAGAGTCATGCGCCAAGAGCAAAAAACACATTTAGCCTAGGTGTGATGTTCCGACCTCACCAGCTGAGGTTGCGGGCATCATAAAAAGGCTGAAAAGAAGAAAAGCACCAGGAGCGGACAAAAACAGCCATATAGTGCTCAAGAAGTTACCTATAAAAGGTA
>MU196942.1:798-11623 GCA_016904865.1 Pissodes strobi | reverse complement strand
TGTGTATTTTTTCTTAGTAACATTTTATTTAGGGAACCAATCATAATAGTGACCAGTTGTAAAATATGAACTAAATATTATAATTTATGTTCATTGGAAATTTCGTCCTTAAGTTAGATGAAACACATGGGGGTAAGTAACTATTTCAAAATTACAATTTAAATATTACCAGAAATTTAAGCGTTTATTAATTGAACTCACGAATGCTCAACTGACCGAAAAAAAAATTATTTGTCTATAATCGACAAGTCTCTCAAACTTGAAAGTGCCTTGTTTTTATTATGTTTCATGTTAAGTTTTCAGTATCAGCATAACACTAATCAGGTCTCTAGATATTTAATATTAAGGGTACATAACATCCACTGTTTTTGTGTATTTTAATTTGGGAATTTTAACAAATACCTGACTTGGAGAGTTTGTGGCAAGAAATTGCAAAAGAAATTAAAGCCGCCAATCGAATAATGCTTAAAATAGATATGATTTTTGTAAACCAGCAATTTTCGAGTCGAAGCCAATATTTATTTTTGATTTCTTAGGAACCCACCTATAGTGCCTCCAAAAAAGCTGAGTTAGGATGAACTTTTTTTAAATTTTTGAAGTCAAAAGGGTTTGACATAGGTCGAAATGACTTGTATGCTCCTTTCTACCTTTGTTTTTAGTAAGCTATACTCTGAATTAACTTCTGGTTTAGCTGAAAATACAAATAAAAAGGAAAATTCTTACTTAAGCCATTAGGGCAGCGTATAAAAAAATGAGATAGAAGAATGCAAGTCATTTCAATCTATATAAAACCCTTTAGGTCTTAAAGTGTCCAAAACAAATCCTAAAGCAGAGATATTGCAGAAAATGCTTATCAAAAAACAAAATCGACTTGTCCAAGTAATTTTTTTGAAAAATAGATATTCTTTTGTAATAAATTATTTATTCCTTACTTTAGGAACACATTGTATGTCTTTTTTCTTAGTAAAATTTTATTCTAAGCCGCAGAGACGAATATAATATAAACATAGATTCAAAAAATAGTTATTAATTATTAATGTGCGATGATTTTATTATAATAAGAGCATTCCAACAATTTTCGATTACAAAACTATATTTGATGCATATTATGTTGAGTTTAAATTTAAAACACCGCTTTCATTTAGAGTAATATTTGGCTCTATTTTTGCAAATACATATTCTAAATAGTATGTGCAACTCGTAGGACAAACACATTCCTGGACTCCTGTGTTGCTGGCCTCTGCTGCCCCTCGTCCAGCAATTACGACAATCTTCCAGGGATGTTTTGCTTTTCCTACTGGTTACACAATATACTATTATATACATACATATTCATTATTTAGGTAGGTACTTTTCTTTATGCAGCATATATTTACTTTACTTTTATTAACCTGAAATCCAGCAGGTATCTAGGATTTTGTTTCGAGGGGAGTCGGACCATTTGCGGGATAATAGTCTCTAAAGCCGGGACCGCACATGCGGCATTCGGCGAACTCCGACCAAGGGTTTGTCGAACTGCAATCAGTGCGTATGGGAAGTTTGCAGTTTGGCAAATCCTTCGCCAACTCGCTTGCTTTTTCCCGCGCGGTGTCGGTAAATTTGCATGCATCAAAGAGGATGAGCGCTCGCCTCGCTGTTGTTCGTGGAATCATACACACGTCCAGGCATTTGTAGTTCGCTTTTAACAACGGCTGGAGATTGTGAGAGTGGTTTTGTTTCACCTTTCATCTAGTAGGCAAGTGATATTTTGTATTGTGGCATTTTTGCGTAGATTGAATATTGTTTATATACATACATATTCATTATTTAAGTAGGTACTTTTCTTTATGCCGCATATTTTTACTTTTCTTTTATTAACCTGAAATCCAGCAGGTATCTAGGATTTTTGTTTGGAGGGGAGTCTGACCAAAAGCAGCCGCAGCAATTGTCACAACAGTTGGAATTAATTTTGCGATTTCTGCCTCTATATCTTTCTTTTCCGTGATTGAAACTTCTACATCTTCTCTAACCATTCTTAAAGGCCTGCAATAAAATCTCGATGATGGAGTTCGATTCTGCCACAAGAGTATTTTGCTTTTTTTTGTGAATCCATAAAATGTATCCTGATAGGTCTAAACAAGTCAGTAATAAATTTGCATCTTCACCTGCTTCCCGAAAGTGTTGTTTATATTCTTTTTGGCCTCAGCTTCCGTCGCAACCCCATTTACTCAGAAGACGTAAATTGGTAGTTACGATAGCTCCTGCTGGAAATTTCAGGCTGTCAAGTAAACGATATGTGGTCAGGTTTAGCAAAGACTGTAAACTAATTTCAACTTTATTACAACTGATAGATAGTCTTTCGGCAGGAAAGCACTTGCGTTTTGCTACTCGAACATCATTATACGCGGTGTACAATAATACGGCTCTGCGTTCATTCGCTTGCATTCGTATCTGCTGATATTACCTTTCTCGGAGAGTCTTAAAATTAAAACAGTCTATATGTAGATAACCCTATCCAAACTTACGTAATTTAAATCGGCTTTATGGCACCTATTCAATAAGCTAATATAAATAAACGGTGAACTATTTAATAAAATAAAAATGTGCATTATCTCCATGGTTGTAAGCAAAATTAGAAATCTGACTACACTATTGGATTCAGACCAATCTGTTCGGTTTTCCATATCTTCTATAATAAATAAAATTTCGGGCACTTTAGAAATGACCAAAATTGATCTAATCGCGGGAGCCCTAATGTTTTCACCATTATAAGTTTCTCAAATGCTGCTTTATTTGATTTTTGAAATATTTTTTGTTTTACTAGATACACAATAAAAACATCCAAACTTACCACCTTGTACTTAAAAAATATTGAAGATTAGGTTTAACGAATCTTTCTACGACCAGCTTCAAGATACCATTCAATCGTTACCACAGAACCAACCATTGATAATTCTGGGAGACTTTACCGCCCGAGTCGGAAACAATGAAATTCCGGGAATTAAGCAGAGGTTTATCGAAGACATACTGAACGATAACGGAGGATTTAAATCAATTATTGACTATATCGTCACTTCCAGGCGCCTTCACCCAAAACAAATTCTTAATGTCAGAACGCTGAACTCGGCTAATGTGGGAAGTGATCATAGCCTACTGCTTGCGAAGATCACTTTTGAGTTTACACCCAAAAACTGCCAGGGACCACCTCTTCAACAACAAAAAATCAACATAGAATCACTATGGGACACATGGGTAAGAAAATTATATGAGAAAAAGCTCGAAAAAAAGATTGAACTTCTCAAGGTAGATGAACAAGACAGCATCAATATCAGCTGGGAAAAAATAAAGAAAACCATCAAAGACGCCGCCAATGAGGCCTTAGGAACGCGAATTTCGAGAGAAAATAGAATCACAAAAACCCCTTGGTTCTGTCAAGAAATCAAGGAAAAATGTAAAGAGAAAAGAAATACATAATTGAACACTCAGAACACCGGAATCATATGAAGGATATAAAAGAATTAGAAACGAAACCACAACACGTGTAAGGCAGTTGAAAAATCAGCACTGGGAAATTTTTTCTAAACGAATGGAAAAGGACTTTTACGGACTGCAAAAACAAATGTGGCGACTAATTCGAACACAAAGAAAATAACTCAATGAGCTGGTGGAAACAAACCACATAACCAACGAAAAGTGGATATATTACCTTAGTGAGCTTTTCAGAGCGAACAATGCCGAGATCGAATTGAGAACACCCGAGGTAGTTGTAAGCGAGAGTATACAGATTGAAACCATAGATGTCATTACAGCATTTCAGAAACTTAAGAACAGAAAAACTCAGGACAAGATAGCATCCCGAATGAGCTACTTAAATACGGTGGCCAGCGCCTCACAGAGGAGTTGGCAAAGTTGATTCAAAAAATTCTTTGTCATCACAAAATACCGGACGAATGGCGCACTAGTACAACCATTCTTTTGTTCAAAAAGGAAGACGAAAAACAACCGTCGAACTACAGAGGAATAAATCTCTTAAATACCACCCTTAAACTAACAACAAGGGTAATAACGAACAAAATTAACAGCCCTACATCATTGGCAGACGAGCAACAAGGCTTCAGATCAGGAAGGTCATGCACGGATGCGGTATTCGTCATAAGACAGGTGACAGAAAAGTCCATAGCATACAATAAACCGGCATATATGTGCTTTATCGATCTACAAAAGGCATTCGATTGTGTACAATTGAGAGATGTCGTGTATCTTCTATATAATAGGTAAATTCCTCACAACATTATTAACACAATAGAAGATGTATGCACAGCGAATCAAATCCGAGCTAAAATAATCGGAAACCTCAGCGAGCTTATACCTGTGGGACGTGATATCTCTTGTTTAACATCATAATGGACGAGATAATAAATGCTGTGCGTTCGTTGAAAGGATATAAGATGGGAGATCGGGATGTCAACATGCTTTGCTACGCTGACGATGCAGTTCTGCTGGCAGAAAGTGAAGACGATCTGCAGCGATTGTTACACCGATTCAACAGTGGCGTGCAGTGCCATTTAAGAGAGGGTAGGCAACATAATAGAAAATGATACAGAAGGAGTAAGCCCGCTGCAGGCGCCGCTGTAGGTAGAATTTTTTTTTAAGTGCCACGCCCAAAAACGTCCATTTTGAGGCTCCAAAAAATGTAGGCATAAAGCCTTTTCAATCCGAGTTTCGTCAAAACTATGCAAAGAAAACGCGTTGAAAATGGTTAGTGGACTGGCCTTGTTTTTCTGAGACATTTGACACATTATTTACATCAATATACCCACGTTTACTCTACAATTTCCTTCTTCACCAAATAGTAAGCATAGCCAACAATACATTTTAATTTTATGACGACACCTGCAGAGTCACTAATAATTGTCATGGATTTTTTTATTAAAATATCGAGGTTTTCTTTCTAACCAACAAAACTAACCCACAAAGAAAACAACAACCCCTTGTATAGGTACTAAATTAACTAAACTTTGAAAACTATAACTAAAAGCGCAGGGCGTCAAATCCCAATCTCACACAAGAATAGGGCAGATAGAAAAGGAAACCTGAGGTTATTCTTATTTATGGCTGGCCAATGCCGGTGTTGTATTATCGGGTTTCAGTTTCTTGCAAAAAAAATGCATGGCGTTATTAATACCCAGATATCGAAATATTAATAAATTTAGGGATGCCCCATGTACTGTAATTTTAAACATTATTAAATAATAAAGCTTTCTTAACCAAACCCTGTAATGATGTAACCGGTAATCGCTTTCAAACCCATTACTAAAGCACAAAAAAACAATAATAATATGATCCTTGGTAAAAAAGAATGTCTATCAAACCAAAATATTAATTAAAGAGAGCACATTTTCGCAACAGCACTTATCGTTGCGTCGCGTCGTCGGTCGGCCCGGACCATCTTCGCATGCTTTGTCTCTTTTCTTTTTATGTAACGTTTCATTTGGCTGTCCTTTTTCAAGCACTGCTTTTCGCTTCCGTAGTAAATCCAGTATTGACGGTATGAATGCATGCCTTCGGTTTGTTATGGAATGCTTTTTAGCGGTTGCCGTCGGAGAATATTATTCCGTTTAATATAGGTAGCGTAATATGAGTGGTAGACTGTGATGTTTTTCTATAATATAATTAATATTTTAATTGGCGCTTAAGATAAGCTTTTTAAATTTGGATTATATCTACTTATTAGTAAAATTATAATTTATATTATCGGGATTAAAATTAAATGGAAATATATAAAAAATGTCAAAACATCAGGGTAGGCAATGCATTTGTGCTTTCATTGTGTGCACGCCACTGCGATTCAACTGCACCGCAAAATCATTCAACATGACCATATCAGCTCCAAAAGCAAAATATATGACGACCTCAAGGATACCATTGAGATGTAAACTGGAAATTGATGGGAATGTTGTACAGCAGGAAATGAAGTTTAAGTATCTCGGCATATCAATTTCGGGATAAGGTGATATTGAGGCCGAAGTAAGGGACCAAACATTGAAAGCAGCAAGAATAGCAGGATGCCTGAACGACACGATATGGCGAAACAGAAATATCGGAACAGAAACCAAGTCCAGAATATATAAGTCAGTTATCAGACCAATTATGACATATACAGCTGAAACCCGGTCCGATACATGGAAAACTAAACAACTTCTGGAAACAACTGAAATGAGGGTACTATGTAGGATAACTGGCAAAACACTTTACGACAGAGAGAGAAGCGAAAATATACGAAGAATGTGCAGGGTAGAGAACATAAATGAATGGGTGCTGAGCAGGAAGGTGGAATGGAACAAGCATATTGACAGAATGGATGACCGGAGAATTGTAAGGCTTACGCGTGACAAATCACCACTGGGTCGTAGGAGCGCGGGACGCCCCCGAAAGAGATGGAGCGATAACTTGACTGCACCGTAGGCAGAGTGATCGGAAGAAAACAGGCGTATCGCCTATACTAAAGTAGGAAGAAGAAAAAGGTTTAACGAATGGAAGTTAAATAAAATTTTCCAAAAAATATAAAAAATTCCATACTTTCTAGACGGTCTTTATAAAAAGCTGACCAATTACTTATCCTGATTTGAAATTTTTTTTTGTCTTTAAGAATCTGTTCATCTGCAATAATTACTAATTAAGATGGAATGCACCTATTGTATTTCTGTATGATCACGTCTTGCAACAGCTGCATTTTTGCTATTTTTTGTATAGAGAGAAACAAATTCACATTTTTTTATATTCAAAAAACATCATGCATCATCATTCAAGACGTGTCAAAACTAAGTAATAAACATGTCATTAGTAACATAATTAAATAAAATATAAAACCAATGATAATATGACGAGGATGCATGATCAACTAAATAAAAGGTTTATAAATATATTCATAATTAATAATATGCAATTAGACACTAATGAACATTCCAACAATTGCTTTTCCTAATTGCTATTTATTGCGAGAATAAAATGATATTGAAGCTTTTTACTTCTTCCACTTAACCAAACACATGGCCCGTAACCAGAACTTTCGGTATTTAAATTTTAAAGGAACAAACTACCTGACTGAGGGATAGGTAGTATGTCATCTTATATGTCTGAATATGAGGGTTAGAAAGATAAAGCCAAAATAAAATACACATAAATGAAACAATAAATTCTACATTTACTTTAACAATAAAATTTTAAATATAAATAAAGCTGTAACGAGCTAAACGTTTCACTACTTAAAAAATGAATATTCGTGAAATATAATATTCTTTATAATATTATATTGGGCATATCAAAAAAGGCTTAGGTTTTTTGTTTATTTTAGATTTGGGGATTTGAATAATTTTTATCTCAGTTAACTGGAATTTTTGCATGAAATTTTTAATTTTACCGCTTTAGTGTCGGTACTTTCATCTCAAAATAATTTTATCCTTCAGGTAATTAGTATAGTTACAAATAAGCTAACAATTGTTTTCACCTTAATTATCTGAAGAATAGTGTTTATTCCTAGATAAAAGTTTATAAAAATTAATATATAAAATTAGGCTTAAAATAGCCTAATTTTTGTAAACCAGCCATTTTCAAGCGGAAGTCATTATTTATTTTATGTTTCTTAAGGAGTATCCTATATAATGTCTTCTGCCTTGTAACTGAAATTAAAAATAAATCACATATAGCGCGTTCGTATTTCGATGTCCTATACAGAAGTCTCACTAAATGATGTTGAACGAAAGATAGAAAGTCGGTAAAATTAGATCCACCCCTCTATTTTTTTGGCATTTGATTAAACAGACAATATACAGTGCTTCCCATAAATACAAAAAATCCAATTACTCAGTTTCGAGGTCGGTTTTTACGAAAATTTTAATACAATAGACAAATAATAGTCAACTTACTTATTTTTAATATGCAGGGAGTTTTTCGACTGTGCTAAAATTGATTTTCGTAGAATAATGGGCGTAACAATATATTTTTTACTTTTCTACTTTTTAAGTTAAAACAAAATGTTAGCTTTTCTTAATGAGAGACCCTGTATAGCCTCTCATAAGTCCACTCAAATTTAAATTGTTGATGCCATACAGTTTATTTATTTATTTTTTGTAAATTAGGTTTTTTTGACAAAAATATATTTACCGCTATTCTATATAAACGGTAAAAGCATTATTATATGTTGTTAATGATTTTATTGCCAATTTATTAGAGACGAAAAATACAACAAAACAAAATTGTTATCTGTAAAAATATATTTTGGAAGCCACTAGATCATGTGCTAAAATAGAGGGTCAGTTGTTGGCCCCCTATTTTGACATTTTTACAATTGTTTTTTGTTTTGTTTTTCTGAAAAGATGTGACTCTGTTAAGGCACTATACTAAATTTGAAATTTATATCTTATAAAATAATCCAATTATTAAGAAAATAGTTTTAAATTTCAAACTTCGCAGGGGGTCAAAGTTCGAACATGGTGGCCTAAAATTAATACTGGACTTTTAAAAGTCGTATTATTTTTGTTCAAGGAATATATGGTTAACGAGTTAACATAATTAAAATTTGAGCTGAACTGCCAAAAGACAAAACGGGTGTCCCATTGAAAAAACCTAGCTTTTTGTTTTAAATCAAATGGTAGAAAATATAAAAATCATATTGTTACGCCATTGAATGGCTAAGTAAAAATCTACGAAAATGTTTAATTTATACTTTTTTCTATCTCTAATAATACAGGGACTTACTGAAATTGGAAAAATTTAATAAACTTTATAATAAAAACAAAACAACTTAGTCACTATGTTGGGATTTGGAACCTTCGGCAACATGCACTAAAACAGAGTTTTATCCACAATACCGAAACAGAATTTTTTGCACTCGACGCGCGTTTCGCTAACCATGTTAGAATCATCAGGAGATAATTAAAAAGACTAAAATTAAAACCAACCTTACTCCCTGGAATCCCATTACTCACGCTTGATTAACCAATACAATGGATATACGGAATAGGCCCTTTATCTCTATTTAAACTATTCTTACATTTAATAATTTCCATACTTTCATATGCGTCTAATAATCTTCTATCAGTTATATTATGAATTAATTTTAAATTTTTAATTGTTATTATATGATTATTATCAAAAGCGTGCTCGGCAACACTTGATTTTTCTGTTCTACCATACTTTAAATGAGCTATATGTTCTTTGAATCTTGTTGGTATAGATCTTCTAGTTTGCCCAACATATTTTTGGTTACAATCCATACATCCAATTTCATATGTTCCACTTCTTTCTAACATTACAATTTTGTCCTTTGGACCACCTAATAATTTCTTAATGTTAAACTGAGTCTTGTATACTAATTTTAAACCTACTTCCTTAAAAACTTTTTGGAGTCCTCTAGTATACTGAAGATTATACGGTATCGAAACATATTTTGTATTTTTATTCTGATTAACAAAAGAAGTGGAATCACGATTGGCCTTTCTAAATAAATGCCTATTAATTAGTTTATTTATTAAGTTATTATTGAAACCATTAAATTTCGCTATATTCCTAATTGTTTCCTTTTCATTATTAAATCTTTCTCTGCTAAGAGGAAAGTTAACCATACGGTGTATTAAAAAATGAAAGCTGGCCATTTTATGTTGGTCGCAGTGGAAGGAGTCATTAGGAATATATCGGTTAGTGGCATTATTTTTTCTGTAAATATTAAATTCTAGTGTGTTACTATCGTTCCTAATCACTAAAGTATCCAAAAATGGTAGTTGGCCATTGTTCTCGACTTCATAAGTAAATTTAATGGTGGGGAAACGGTTGTTTAGTTTTGTTACAAAATCTTCAATATTAGCGGTTTTTGTGTTGAAAATCGCGAAAATGTCAACCACATACCTGTACCATACCCTTGGAAAATATTCGAACTCTTGGCTGATTTCATTTTCAAATTTACTCATGAAGAGATTAGCTAAGAACGGCAATAAACAGATACCCATTGCCGTGCCTTCAAGTTATTGGTAATAGTTATTTTTATATTGAAAATCATTTTGATCCATGCAAAGTTTGGTTAAAGTTAAATATTCTTGTTTGATTTCGTTATCAAAACTATTCATCTTAACGAAACTAAGGACAAACACAATGAAAGGACCAGGAATAAACTTTTGCAATGTTCCAGTGACTTCAGGACTTTCTGATCGATAGCCAAGGCAGTAAGTAATAACTTTACAAAAACGTCTCTCCCACCATTGACGGACGAAAGCGGTACCACGGCGACTACAGCTAAGGAAAAAGCAAACATGCTTGCCGAAATGTTTTCATCGCACTCTACGTTAAACGTCCCCTAAGGCAAGGATCTCTCCATCATATTCAACATCAACACTACCAAGGCAGAAGTTAAGTTTCACCACAGTGATATTCGTAAAATCCTCAAAGAGCTAGACACGCAGAAGACATCAGGGCCAGAAGAAATACATGCCATCATATTAAAGAACTGCACCAATGAACTAACATCCATTTTTTTCAGACATTTTTCTCTGTCTTACAGAAAGGGGATTTACTCATCTTCATCTTCGCTCGAGTGCAACCCGTACCAATAAAAGGCAAGAAAACCACGCCATCAAACTTTCATCCAATTACCTTGCTTCCAATAATCTCTAAAGTCATAGAACGTGTACTCAATCAGCAACTATTGAAGTACCTCCGAACCAACAGAATAATTAGCGATAACCAATACGGCTTCCGCTAACTCTAGATGGATAGGATATATATTGTCTATGTCACTCATATATAAGTGCCATAGGATCTCCCTTTAGTGTGTATGCAACTGCCATAAGAATAC
>JAEQML010080351.1:0-11623 GCA_016904865.1 Pissodes strobi | reverse complement strand
GACCTTTTGACGCCACATTTTTCGATTATTATTTTTGTGAAATACTAATTTATTTTAATGCATTTAAATAACAACATTAATAGGAAAAAAACAGGTTTTAAGTAATGTTGAAATAACAATAAAATCTTAGCTCTTTTATTACTCTTTCATGATGATGAGTAAATTAAATTGTAGGATTTACCTAGCTACTAAGAGATATTAAACTTACAATTAATCACTCGCCCACGCCACATTCATTCGCTAGGCACAGACTCATGTGATATAATTTATTAATACAAACAAATAAGATACACTTTGGTCGGTAGCTTCGGTAAAACTACATATCTTTTTTGATGTATTCGGATAAGCTAGACACTTATAAAAATAAATTGTCTCACAACTTTAACGTGACCATCATTTGTCTTTTTGAAAGCCTTTAAAACTAAAATCAGCAAAATTATACTACATCCGAATTTAATAAAGGCACCATACATATGCGAGCGTAAGTTTTAACTCGTTTCAGACAAGAGAAGTCTCATTCCTTTCTAACTGATTTTGACCATAGTGACAATATTAACTACAAGAGCTTATTATTTTGCAAAAAAGTTATACATTTCGTTATTTTTT
Organism: Pissodes strobi; assembly: GCA_016904865.1. Taxonomy (NCBI): domain Eukaryota; kingdom Metazoa; phylum Arthropoda; class Insecta; order Coleoptera; family Curculionidae; genus Pissodes; species Pissodes strobi. The sequence goes on along the minus strand of JAEQML010080351.1, from coordinate 11,017 downwards.
CCTGATTCTTTAATAACAGACAGTTGCGTGCGTACAAAAATGGCATAGTTTGAAACTGTATTACAATTTTTACTTTACGATGAAAGAAAAATTGATATTTTTTAACAATTAAAATAGATAATACAAAAAATGTGCCAAAATGATCTTAATTTTCCCACACGATTGTGAAGATTATGTATAAATCGGCGATGCTACTTAATAGACGTTACATGCCATTTGGCGAAACAGGAGTCATATTTCAGGAGACATAAGGAAAAAATTATTCTTTTAATGCTGGTAACTTCCGTGAAATATTTAAATTCTTATAAAACGCGATGTAGAAATTCAAGAATATTTCAAAAAAATTAGATTTTTTTTTCAGACATGTCGTGACGATATCAGGGTTGTTATGTTTAAAACAAAATGTTTTAAACCAGATGTTTTAAACATGTTTTAAAAACGACCTGATATTTTATTACTTGTTTTAAACTGTGTTTTAAATCAGGTGTTTAAAACTGTTTTAAACCTGATTAAAATGTTTATTAAAATATACCGTTTTTTTTTATCTCAATGTAGTATATGTCAATGATTTGCATTCGCATGTGCGGGATACAACATACCAATTTCAATCAAGTTTTCAACTCAAGTAAAAAATACCAAATCTAATATTCTGATACCAATGACTTTCATTTCCTCTTAGCAGCAATAGCAAAAATATGTCGAACATTTCATTTATTATTAATAAATTGATAACATAAACATAAGCATATAACAGGACTAATAGCTTCGAACAAAATCAGTGTGCTTTAATACTAAATAGATTTAAAAAAAGAACTGATAATACTAATACTAGGAAGGAAAAACGAACATTCAACTCAACAACCTAACTAGATAATATCTATTCTGTATTATTCTGTTAATTTTAATGTTAAAAATATATTATATTTTTAACATTAAAATTAAAAGAATAATACAGAATTTCTGAGGTATATACTAAGACTAAGACTAAACTTATCTTTGCTAGCAGCCGTGTAGGAACTAGCAATTTTAGGAACCTGAAACCCTAGGGGAACTGTTCAGCTCTTTAAAAACATAAACTAGTTTGGCTGCTTTATCGTTGCCCAATCTATTTCTCAATTTTGAGTGAACTAAACCATATGACGAAAAAAGTCGTTCAATATTGGCTGATGAAGAAACCGCTGTATGTATCCGTTGCACAAGCTGAATAACAATAGGGTCTAAACATTTTATAGATCTCCACCATGCTAGAGGTGTAACTTCCTCTTTCAGTTGCATAGAAATCAGGTATTATTTAAATTGGGGACACTTCGCTTGAAAATTAATTATGATCGGTATTGCATCTGGACAGTAAGTTTCGGCGTACTCCATTGCAGTGTCTATTTGAGGCTGAGCAAGAGTCTCGCCTATGAACCGATGATCGAGTAAATTTGCAAGGTAGTGAGCCGGAGTGAAGGCCATTTCCATGCGATCCTTAACTTTTTGTACATTCCGTCTGCCAAACTCTCCCTTTGCTTGTTCTCTTCCAAATATCTTCAATAATTTTACCCAAAATCTCTGTCGCTTCACTTATAGTGCACATACTCCCTTGCACTTTGTCTAGTTTCATTTTCTTAAGATAATTATGTGTGCAACTTTTAAGTGGGTATCATTCACCAATTTTATTATGTCTTTATCAAAAACGATCTTGTTGCTGGAACAAGCTTTATATAATTACAAGATCAATCGACTTACCTGTAAGGAAGATCGATCGGAATTATCCGAGCATCTCCGCCATCCCTCATTACACTTTGTAGTATACAACTTTTTCCCAATCGGTACAATTTTTAAAGAAGTTATCTAAAAACATGGTGATTCAGCCGACCCTGGCTAGCCGCTCGAGCTCATGCATCGCCTTGATGCGTCATTACAATTTTGGTTCGTGAGATTTTTGATTACATTGTATTTGGGGTGATAGGGAGAAGGTAAAGACTGGGTGGGTTTGTAATGAGGGATGCTCGGATAATTCCGATCGATCTTCCTTACAGGTAAGTCGATTGATCTTGTAATTATCCTTCGCATCTCCGCCATCCCTCATTACACTTTGTAGATGTTTAAAGTATTTGCGATGTAATCTACATTAACTGAAAACTGCGCGTTTTCTGTAGTCCTAAATTTGTAAGGCTCTTTTTATAAACTAAAATTCAAATTTATAACCATTAGATTTAATAACACACATCATGAAGGTACATATATCATGTTTAACGCTTAACTGATATTAACCTTTAACTTATTTTTAATATTATACCAATATTCTTATGTAATATGATAACAAGTTGGTAAGTAAGTTATAATTGTAGCTTAATATTTATATGATTCCTTAGAGTTTATGGTTCAATAAACAAGATGCCAATCCAGTGGGATTACCCACGCCAAGTTTTTTATAGAATTTCGAGAATACTTTTGATTTTTCTGTCGAGCCAGCTGTCTTCTGAATGGTTTGTAATGTAACTCCCATTCTTTGAGCTGCTGAAGTTGCCCCGTGTCGCGTGCTGTGTGCCCCAAAGATTTCCGTCTTTATACTGCTGGCTTTTAGTATTAACTTAACCCATCTGCTAATGGTTTGACTGTTGTCTGGGTGATAGGGCTTTTTGTGAGTGAGTATTACATTTTGTTTGGTTTTGCTACTTGTGGTATCGATTGCATCTGCAAATGCAACGATCTATTAGCATATTTACAGTATCTCTGAATGCCGTAATTTCTGTTTTTGAACAAAAAAATAGGTATGTTCACTAGCTGCAACTGCAATTGCAGACAGTGGAAGGTACGATCGATTGTATCTGCTAATACAACGAACTATTCACCTTTTATTGACTGGTAGCACCCTTTTTCCTTTTATGCGTTCTATGTAAGTCTCTAATAGTGTGACTATACATAGTTCAGGTTGATTAATAAAATAAGGTAATATCAAACTAGGTTGAAGCCTGTTTAAGCCACTTGCTTTTATTTTATCCGGGAATCTGATTTCAATTATGTATTCATATTTAAAAATATTGTCTATTTTTACTTCCTGGTTGTCCGTGATCTGTGTGCCGTTATTAGTATTAAGAGTGTTACTAGCTTTAAAGTTAGATTTGTAGATTTAAGAATTCGTGAGGGTACATGCTCTTTAAGCGCTGTAGAACTGGGTAGGAATCCCAAGTAATTGAGTATTTTGATTTTGGGGGTCTTATGTTAAATGTTCCATTGAGAAAACTTTTTATAACCGCTTCGTCTTTTGTTTGAGTAGGATGACTCCGAAGACAATTGAATATTTAGGAGCTCAAGAATAAGTTTACGGTTTTATTATATATTTGTTGGCGCTTAGAAAAACAGAAATTCCCCTATTTATTGTAAGTATTTCCGTATTGTTTGAGGGCGCTATCTGTCAATGAAGAAATAATCACTTTTATCGCTTCATTAGGTACGCTTTGTTATAGAATAGCTCTCCTGACAATGAGGAAGTTTCATCAATTATTATTTTTTTTTTTTTTTTTTATTACTGCTGATTTCGATAGCCCATGAAAAATAAGTAAACATATGTTTTTTCTTTTTTCCCTAAGCCGAAAAATGAGGCAGATACAACGCCTTGAGATGTGCTTATGATGTCATAATACAGATGAATTGTTACGTCACACCAGGCATGGTATATGTATATATACAAAATTAAAAACTGGTATAGCTCTTGTAATATTCATCTTTAGCGGAAATAAAAAAATACGTATAGATTTTTTTTTTTTAATTTTTTTTTATTTTATTTTTTTTTTAATTTAATTTTTTTTTTTTATTTTTTTACTGTTTATAGTTTGCAATAAAAAATAATCAGTTTAATTTCTCAGGAAACTTCGTAATTTCCCTACAGCCAGAGAAATTTTCTTCCACAATGGTTGTTTCTCTCCGCAAGGAGATGTGAGTAAGTATTTTTCAGGGTAAAGATAATAGACTGTTCTGCCAGTAGGTCCATTTTCTCTTGTATAAACCCCAAAAGTGAGCATGGTTGAGGGGGAATAACTACGCTTTTTTTATATAAAACCTAAATCTTGTAATGTTTATGTAATTTTATTTATACTTTTAAGCAATTCTCTTTTGAATTACCAATAACTAGCCAATTGTCTAAGTAGAGTACAGTTTTTATACCCTTTAATTTTACATATCTTACATCTGGTTTCAGTTTTGTGAAAAGATATGGAGCTGTACATAAACCAAATGAAACACAATTAAATTGGTATAGTACGTTGCAAAAAACGAATCTTAACAACTTTTTTTGACTACTGTGCATAGGGATAAGGAAACATGCATCTTTAAGAGATCAATTTTCCCCAAGAATGCGTATTTTGAAATTAAATTTTTTGCCGTCCTATGTAGTCTTCTACTTTGCTAACCGGAGTGGTGTCCTATTGAAAGGGATTTTATAATCCTGTACCCACTCTATTATTGAACTGTTTACCTTTTTTCTCTGCTAATTTTGAACGTATAATTCTAGTTCAGACGGTCGGCTAATTAAATTATTGAAAGGGAGGGCTAAGGCACTAATCCCACGGACTATAGTTGTTTCTGTAATTGATACAGTAGTTGTCTTGGCAGGATTTAGTACTCTCTTCGAGATTTAATTTTGGTGGTCTGAGGACATTGCAGTTGGCAGCTGGTGGATACTTCTCTATCATACTGTTTTTTTTTTTTATCCTACACCTACACAGCTAGGTGGTCGTTACTTTGTTCAGGACCATCTGGTGCTTCTGATGTTGGTAAGTCTTGATAGTCTTGATTTGGCTAAGTTATTTCCTCAGCTAGCGTGAGAGGATCTTCTAATGCATTTGCAAATGCAAAAGAGTTTCCTTGGTTTTGATACTTATGATATCGATTGCATCTGCAAATGCAACGATCTGCTAGCCTATTTACAGCATCTGCAAATGCTGCAATTTGGTTCATGAATATGTTCACTATCTGCAACTGCAATTGCAGACAGTGGGTACGATCGATTGTATCTGCTAATACAACGAACTATTCACCTTTTTGCTTGCTGCTTAACCCTGGTTATGCTTTCGACTGCATCTGCAAATGCAACGATTTTTTAGCATATTTACAGTATCTGCAAATACTGTAATTTCTGTTTTGAATAGAAACCAAGAGTGTAATAATTCGCTACCTCCAATGCAATGATTTTATGTAAGAGGGTTGCAATAGTATGGTGGTTATTTGTTTTTGTATCTGCAAATACATAACACTATACCGTTTTATTTTTGTCAGTACATATATCCTTTACATCGGCAAATGTAGGGATATAGTGTGCCTCTAACTACTTTTACATAATATACTGGGGTGGAGGCTGTTGGAGGCCCTTCACATCTGCAAATGTGAAGGCCAATTTTAGTTAAAGTTATTCGCATCTGCAAATGCGAATTTGTAAATAGGTATTATTATTAGTTATTAACATCTCCTGCAAGCAATGTTTACTCCAATTTTTTCCCTCGCCGGACGGCTCATGTCAACACGAATTGTTTAAAAATGATGCGTTCCGGTATTACACTGCTTCGACAAAGCCGAACGATAACATTCCGCCTTTTTCCCTTAATTTTGGGTTAGTTTTGGTTAGCACTTTTAGTTCTTGTTGATTGAGCTTCCGTTGCGAGCAAAGCCAACGGAGGGCCATGCAAGCTATAATAATACCCAACTTGGGATTTAGTCGCTCGTAAATTATGCGTCAGCTTGCCTTTGTGGCTAGTTTTTAGAGGTTAATTTCGTGAGAAAAGGACACTCTTCGACTTACTCAAAATTTTATTTTTTATCTTATTTTTATTTTTTTGAAAAGTATTTGTTAATACAGTAATAGCAATAATTGCAATATACATAGTCCTTATTCCTCTAGACAGTGTTTTTGAACACTGGTATTGAGGATAATTGCATTTTAGTAATAATAACAGTATGATTTCCTATGAATATCCTTTGAAAATATTATGATAATATTTTAATTTTGAGTTTTATTTATTATCCTGTAAATAAGTTTATTCTGTTCAAATTTTAATACTTTATGTAATTGCCATACTCTTAAATTTTCATATAGATCTGCAGTATGAGTCAGTGAATCATAATTAAATATAACTTTGTTTTTTGTTTTGCAATATTTGCATCGAATCGAATTGTAGTTTATAGTCCCACATGTCCCCCATACGGGGATCAAATATCGAAAAACGAATGATACGAAGGCATTATAACCATTTGTTTCTATTTTTATATTCCTTTATATGGTATAAACGTTTATTCTATGTAAAACATTAATAAATATGCAGGCCGACCGGTATATATTTCCTCCTTTTGATTGTGTTATGTAAACACTTTTTGTGATTGAATAGTATATTTCTTTGGTAGGATGTACGATTAGACGAGATTACTAGAGAACGGTTCGAATAGCTCGTATCGTTAACTGTTGCTTATTACTTATATTCATTTCGATATAATATATTTCAATTTCGAATATATTGTTTGATTCTGTGTAATTGTGCAAAGACGACAAATAAATGTAACAATGTTTTGTCATGCCCTCGTATATAAATAACAGTTTGTTAGTATAATTCAAATCGCAGTGAGCATATTTAATTTTTGTTTACTGCTTCATTCGCATTTTTGACTGTAACCCGTTCGCACTCTATTTTATTCTAATAAGTATAGTTAGTTTTAGAAGTTTGAGAGTATTTTCCACTTCAATTTTATTAAGTAAAAAAATAAGGGTTACAAGTGTCATATTTATTCATAATACTCAGTTGAGTATTATACACATTTAGTTTGCTTTTATACAAGAGATTCTGTTTTTATATATTTAAGATAACCAGGTATTTATGTATATTTGAAATTTTGGCATATAATCTTATATGGACTCACCCCCTGATTCGCTTCTCCCGATGCATATTGCCCCCTTTTTTCGCCTCTTTTGCGAGCAAGACGTATCACTAACACATCACTATACTTGAAATACGATTTCTAGGCATTTTTCTTCTTAAAACCAAAAGAAAGAACCGATTTACGGATTCTTGCTTGTCACCGACCGGTACAAAATTGTAATGACGCATCAAGGCGATGCATGAGCTCGAGCGGCTAGCCAGGGTCGGCTGAATCACCATGTTTTTAGATAACTTCTTTAAAAATTGTACCGATTGGGAAAAAGTTGTATACTACAAAGTGTAATGAGGGATGGCGGAGATGCGAAGGATAATATTGGCCAGTTCTTGAGATAACTCTCTAGATAATCGGCTAAAGTGTTTCAACGAACATCTTGTGGTAAATTAAATGCAGAGCCACCAGCTTCTTTATATTTTGCATGAGCAAAATGATTATTTCGAAAGTATTTGCATATCGTCTTAATATTCTCCTTCAAATCGGGATATCCAAACCTCCTTTCAAATCATGGGCTAGTAAGTTAAGTACATTAGCTAGGAATTTGTGATAGGTGGAGTCGCCTAAGGAGGAAGATACTGGGAGCACCAACACTTGCTCGGGAAGATCTAAAGGATCTGGACTGGGAGGACGTCCTCACCTTTATCAAGGTGACGGGCCGTTTCAGTGCGGGCCGGGTGTTGGAAGTAGCCAGGTAGGGGAGGGCGTATCGGGGATGGTGAAAAGGGACTTATAGGCCTACTTACCGGGCTTCGGCCCCCCCAGCCTTACTACTACTACTACTACTAAGTACATTAGAAAAACATCCGTAAGTTAATATATCTTTTTGGTCTAGTTCCTTGAACAAATCGTGTCTCATTCTTGTCATGTTAGACGCATTATCAGTGACTACACTGGTTAGGTTACATTACAGTTACATCGGCGACATCTTCTGGCGCATAGTTGAATTAATTTTTGTTTAAAACGTGTTTTAAACATAGATATGTTTTGTTTAAAACATGTTTTTAATTGGCAAATAAAAAAACAGATTTAAAACAAAAAAAACTGTTTTAAACAATAAAAATCACATGTTTTGTTTAGATATAAAAAAAACATGTTTTTTCAACCCAGGACGATGTTATCGAGGATCTGGACGCAGATGATCCACAAGAAGTAGAACTTAAACCTGTTGATTGAGAAGACTGATCAAGGTGATGGAGGAATCAGGTGAACCTAAAGATTCGGCTTGTACAGCGTCCGAAAACACGGACGAATTGTCAGGTTAGTTGTTTTTTACCGTCTTTTTCCTTTCCCTTCCCTTATCACACAAAGGAATTAATCGCTCAATAAACCAAAGTTGCCAGCAACGAGACTCCGTGCAGGGTAAAATTCTACACCAACTTTCTACAGTTGCTATCGATTCTTATGAAGGGTTTCGGACCAGTAATGTAAAATTACCGTAATTTATATTTTTGGTTATTTACGCTGGTAATTTACGAGTGTTAATTACCAAAATGAATTACCGTGGTAATAAATTTGTATCGTAAATTATTGTCGTAAATTACCGTAATATATTTTTGGTGAATAACAATAAATTACCGTAAACTGCAAGTAAACTAATAGCGATTTCCATTCGTAAATTAATGTAAATTGTGTATATTACTTCTTTCGGAAACCTCCAACTAGTCATAATCATGTAATTACCACTTGGGAATGAAATTACGGTGTGTGTAATTATCGGTGCTGGACAAAGAGTTCTTTCATTTGTTTGTGAATAAAATATTGTTTTTTCCTTAAATATTATTTAATTTTAAAACGAAAGCAACACAGAACAAAATGAATGGCAATGAATGACAGCCGACAGTAAATCCCCGGTTCGGCTAATAACCGGCAGCCGGCAGTAAATCCCCGAACGCATACTGTTCATATTGCTGACAAACATGGTACAGGGTGATCCCCTATAATGTCGCCCCCTTTTAACTTTTTTATTTTTAGTGTCTCAAAAAAATTAAAAGTATGTTTATGTAGGTATTGAAAAATACTTTTTTTCTGCGTATAAAAAATGAATTTATTTTTCGATTCCTCGTAAAATTCTAAGCATAATTTATGTATGAAGTTATACCTCTAGAATCAATAGTTTCACAGCTATAAACGGTTGAAAATGGCTACTTTTCACCTTGGTAGCAAGAAGACAATTACAAATGGAGTAAAATGAATATAACATTTCTATCTTAACTTTCCAAGAGCTATCTGATAGTGCTAACTAATGGTACCTACAGAGGTACCAGATTTGGTACCCAGGGTACTGCCTGGCAGTTCCTTTCAGTTCCCGAAAAGGAAGATAGGAATGTGAAATTCATTTTACTCCATCTCTAATGATCTTGTTGCTACCAACGTGAAAATTAGCCAAAGTACCGGTTTTTAACTGTTTATAGCTGTGAAACTACCAACTCTAGAGGTATAACATCATACATAAAATATGCTTAGAATTTTACGAGGAATCGAAAAATAAATTCATATATAGGGTGATCCAATGAAAAAAAAAAATAACTTTTTGTTTTTCCCTGTATACTGATCATTTTTCCAATATTTTTAACACGCAGAAAAATAGTAGTTTTCCTAATCAGTGCGCAAAGTTATGTTTTCACGCACGCGAAAGCAGTTAGAATATTAATGTTGTTAATAATAATAATAAGTAAGTTGATGTTTTTGATGCCAATAAAAATTAAGAAAAAAATGTAGTTATTTCACTCGTAGAAAAACATTGTTCCTAACACGTAAGCAAAGTAGTTTACCCCCACTTAAAGCTTATCTGCCCAAAGTAAATTCTTTGCGGTCACTCGTAGAAAAAAGTATTTTTCAGTACCTACATAACTATACTTTTAATTTTTTCGGGACACTTAAAATAAAAAAGTTAAAGAGGGGCGACATTAAAGGGGGTCACCTTGTACATTACAACAAAAAATAACGTTAAATTACGGTAAATAACGTTAATTATTTAGCACGACAGCCAGTAATTTTCTATATAACATCAGTAAATTACGGTAATCAATTTTCGGTAATTTACGGCAAATTACAGTAAATTACCACGGTAATTTATCGGTAATTTACCAGTTTACATCACTGTTTCGGACACAACAACCACATATTAGATCGTTTACTATCAGCTGATTGCAGATTACTTCTAATGTGGGATGAATTGTTGCAGACATTTTCGAATGGTTGGATCATTTTCCCGTTTCCACTGAAGGTTAAGCATCTAACCTAACGTTTCTCCTCTTCTTGTATTGCCTTATCCGTTCCGGACGTGGGTTCTCAGTTGTCATTCATCATGGCTACGACCGTTGATCTTACCTTGAATAATGTTTTGTAGAAGTCGTCATTTATTATTGTTTCGCATAACATGTCTCAAAAGATTCTAATTTTCTGCGTTTTACAATGAGCGACAATTCAGGCCTCCTCGCCATTCTATGTAGAATCTTCTCGTTGGTTATCCGGTCCACCTATGGTATTCTGAACACTCGTCGGTATACTCACATCTCAAATGCTTGTACTTTTTCCCCATCGCCTCTGACAGAGCCTAAGCCTTAACACCATACAGAGTGGAGTATACATATGAGGATATAACTCGCCTTTTGAAAGACAAACTTAAATCCCGACAACAGTGTAATGATCTCATTTGTGAAAATGTTGTTCTGGCTCTTTCAATTCTAAATTCAATTATCATTTAATAAGCAACCCAGGTAAGTAAAATGAGAGACTCTTTCAACATATTTCAAAAAGCTTATACAAAATACCTCAAAAAGAAATCAATTTCAGTAATATCAACTTCAGTCAACAAATAACACTGTTAATGCTAGTGATGAAAGGAAGGCCGCATGTTTATTCAATGAGCTTTGTGTCAGTAGTATTGAGCAAATAGTGTTAAGTATAGATTCACCCGCTGAATGTAAATGTGAAATTCTGTTTCTAATACGTCAGCCACTTGTCACATTTCAGGAAATATCATTTGCTGATCTAACAAAGTTTATTGAATACCTTAAATTGAAAAAGAGTGCTAATGAATACCTTAACTCTCATTTGCTAAGGAACACAATGGGAAGTATTGATCACATTTATCTAAATTTTGTTAATT
>MU196940.1:1579-11624 GCA_016904865.1 Pissodes strobi | reverse complement strand
ATTTCGATTGTAGACCTGGGACTGGAAAAATCTGGAATCTTTAACAGTAAGGAGTTTATAGAAAAAGCAAACTGTAGAGCTCCAGCTCATACATGGATATTTACTGACGCTTCAAAGGATATCAAGTTTAATACTGTAGGCTATGGCGTATTTTGTCCTTCCTTGGATTTTAAGTTCTCCGAACGTCTTCCATCTGAAATGCAGATCTGCACTGCTGGAATTATAGCAATTCACAGAGCCCTTTGGCTATGTATGAAAAAAGATATCAGCAGGGCTATCATTTTTACAGACTCAGCAAGTGCTATCCAAAAGATCAACAAAAATACTATATCCCCTAAACTGGATCATATATCTTTTCAAACCAAACAATTAATCTTAGATGCAAATCGTAATGACTTTAATATCGTTTTATCATGGATACAGGCATTCAGGGAAATGAGATGGCAGATCAGCTTGCCAATATCGGCAGAGCTCTCCGTATTCCATTAGATATCAAACTGGACAAATACGATTTAATGCCACATATTAAACAAAATATTCAAAAACAATGGAATTCTGAATGGAAAATCTCCACTCAGACGAAAGGCGGTTGGTACGCTTCATTGCAAAGGGAATTCCCATTAATCCCTTGGTATAAAAATATAATATATGTAGACAGAAGATACATTACCACAATAATTCGAATGAGGACCGGACACTGTCTTGTCCCATCTCATCTATTTAAAATTGGTGTGATTAATAACCCAAATTGTGAGTGCAATACCGGCACTGTAGATCTTCAACATGTCCTTTTTGAATGTCCTGTGATGGACGGAGATTTGTATCAGGAGTTGACAAAAGCAGGAATCGACAGCCTGATTTCAGTTAATTCTCTCCTTTCTAACATTAACAATAACTCTATGAGACTCATAATGGGATATCTCTTGCATAACAAGACTAAACTGTGAGAAATATCATACATCCAGTCACATATAGATATATATTAAAACAATTTTTGGCCTATTTTTTTTTATCTTTCGACTTTTTTTTAGTTTTACAAATAGTAAAAGCCTGTTCTCTTCTTTTAATTGAGTGTTTACACCCATTCCTTTATTCCTGTGTTCCGAGGCAACATTTCTGATTGTGTAATGCTCTCCCGTTGCCCGAGAGAGAGAAGAGTTTATCCTTTGTTGTGTATGTTTTATTCTAACTTTCATTTTAGCCCAAGCAGTCGCTTATATAATTGGACTATGACGAAGGTCAGACGCCTTTTACTAGGCAGTCCGGAAGATAGGAAACACCAGTAGCTGGGTAAATGCGTAATCGCGAAGCCCATAACCAATCAAGCAAGCAATCACATTCACATAAAATACGCTTCGTGTATAGATTCTTAAGTCTATAGTAATCGCCGCTGCAAGCTGAATCTCATACGTATCTGTGACGATGCGCCCCAAGATCTGAGTCACTAAATGACAGGTGGCGTTCGCGAGTGCTGCTATAGTATCTTCAAGTTAAAGACAAGTTACGCCTAAATAATGTTGTGCGTGTATTCAGACTAGGCTGCTATTGATCAGTCAATCATAAAAAGTCGTTGTTCAACGCGAGCCTGCGAATCTGTCGGTAGTTTTCACCTGTCCCTAGTGTACATTTGTTTTCGCATCACTTCTTTAAATTGCATTTACTATAGATCAGATTGTTACTATATTTTATGGGAAAAGTTTACAAATATTCTTTTGCCTGATATAGGTATATGTTTTTGTTTTAGTCAAATGAATTTCCACCCGGGGTGGTAGAGGCGAAACAACTACTTTCTGCAACTTCATTGGTGTCGGGAGCTACTATCGAATCAACACCTAGAGAATCTAGAACTGATGTGCTTCTATCAGAAAAAAACGAGCAAGTTTCGATCTTTTTAAAGTTCACTTTTACTATGGAGGAGTTAATTTTAAATTTATATAGTGGCGGGTTTAAGGCGGTAAGTGAATTCTTTATTTCCAAGTAGCTATATATTTTATGACACAGAAATATTAAAAATATACAAATGCAAAGTAATACTAAAGTAGTTTGGATTAGTATAAACGCTATAAAGTTAAATAAGGAAACAACTACAAAAATAAATGATTAGTTCATTATTCAGCAATATGTAAAATTTAGGAGGCCCGTTTGTATTGTATTAAGTGCATGTATATTATTCCTTTTAATTCTTCAAATTAATGAAGTAATTAATCAAATACTTTTGCGTTATAGAACATTTTAATGTTAAGAAATAAGTGTCCTACCTTTATACATTTTTCCTATTGAAGATATTAAAACGAAATTTTGAGTTATCGAAAAATAAGATGCATGTTTCACTAAAGTAAGTTTGGCTATCAGGTTTTAATTTTTAAATATTGCTAAATAATGGTAATTTTAACATAAAAACTAATAACAAAAATAAGTAAATAAAAATTAAAAATGAATAAGAAAACCGTTAGGGAAAAACATCTTGGAAGTTTTTCATTCTTTTAACACTATATTTATGGTGCAGAGTTTAATCTATTTTTCTCGGTTATTATTAAAGCTACTATTATCAAACCTAGTATGATAGAACTCTAGCCAAAGTTTTAAAAATATAACAAATTAAAAGTTGTTAGCGGAAGTTTTCAAATCGAATAGGATATGTCAGAGCTTCGACGGAAAGCTAGCAGACGTGATGTTACTATGATGTGACCCCGGCTAGAATTTAGTAAGGTGATTGGTGATTATCGAAGTGTCATTTGCAAGGATTTTGCTCAAAACCGCTACAAAGGACACGTCAGGCGACTCATTTTTTGTTCGTTTTCTGATCAAAAAATAATCATATCGGCTGAAAATTTGCATGTTGCCTGTTTTAGGTCACAGATGATGTATGTAAATAGTCAGACGGCTAAGTCACTGCTAAAGGGGTTAGGGCCCTCAAATTTGTATTTTTTTAAGTGTATTTTTGTTATCTCTTATTATCTTATGTTTAAAAAGGTCTCTGAGACGTTTTAAGATCTTAGAGACGTTTTTAAACTTGAAACCGCTGCAAAACACCCCTGCAATGCCCCGAACTTTCGGCCCACCCGCCCGTAATGCAACTCGGCTTCATATTATCCACATTTGTAAGTTTTTTTTTGATATTCTGTGCTAGATAAAACTATGATTTCGTGTTTAGAGGTTTATTGATACCACAAGTATTATAATCAGCAAAAAAAAATACAGATCACATAATTATGTTGTATAATATAGAGCTTCATATTCGCTTTGTTTGTTATGCAAGTTTTAATATCCTGGTTAGCAAATTTTAAACTAAAGTAAATACGAAATCTAGATGCCGTTGTTTTATTTAGAGATACGCCGCGCCGGATCAGTTGCTTCGGTTGAGTAGCTCCAGGCTATTGGGTGTGACCTTTGATCATGACTTGCGGTGAAATCCCTATAGAAAATTTATGTGGCAAATTAAGAAGTAGTTGTTATGCTTTGAAGTTTCTTTCAAAACACTGTGGGAAACAGGCACTCTTGGCATTATACTACGCAAATTTTCATTCATGCTTAAGATATGGTATTGCGAATTGGGGTTTGAGTCCAATGGCTTCCAGGATTTTTCTTATTCAAAAGTATGCCATTAGAGTGATTTGTCACATAAAATATCGTGACTCTTGTAGGGAGCATTTTAAAAACAACAGAATTCTTACATTGGTGGGAATCTATGTGTATGAGATAAGTATCTATGTGTACAAAAATAAATTACTTTTTTCTTCAAACGTCAGTAAATCCGTCATTACTCGACTGTGTAGGCGGCCGTGAAGTTTCGTTTTTCCTCCGCCGGAGCTTTACTTTTCACTTTTCCGCCGGCGGAGGTAAAAGTGTTATCATAGCAACCTAGATACAAACAAACAACAAAATAAGCGCCAACATCGAGATTTATTAAACTAAAATTTGTATTTATCACTCAATTTTTGCACTGCATTTCTAAAAATCACTAATTTAGGAACAAATTGGTTATTATTTAATCGAACTTACCCAATAACTGCTTATCAATACGGAATTAAAACGCAATCGAAGACGCAATTTTAAAAAAATAATTATTGTTGACAGTGTTCACTGACAGCTTTATATTACAGTACTATAGCAACAACCTGTGCCTATTCACCGACACCGGTCTAAGCCCCCTTGCGAACCCACTTATCTTTAATAATAATTATTATCATTACTATTAAAAAGAGATGTTTTTGCATTAATTCGTCGACATTTGAAGAAAAAACAGCATATTTTATTTGGAGGAAAAGTTACTTTTCCTCCATATAAAATAATATACTATTTCAATCGAAACGACCTAAACATGCTTATAATACTCGTGGACGAGGAACTTTGCTGCCGAATGCTCACCATACAACTTTTTACCAAAAAAATATTGTGTATAGTGCATGTAAAGTTGATAATCACTTAAGTCGAGACATCATAGATTCGGCAAATATTTTCAGAAAAAAACTAAAAAAATATCTGATTGAGAGGAACTGCTATTCTTTAAGTGAGTTTTTTTTTGTAATGTCTTTAATGTAGATTGTGATGATTTTTGATTAGACATAGTATGTAATTAACTAGTTATAGTGCATTTTATTGTAGCACTTTGACTTTTTCTTCAGTTAGAGTTCTATATTTATATTTATAATTTGTACTGAAGAAAGAAATATATTATTATTAGTATATAATGAAACAAAATAGTCTAAAAGAAAGTCTTTTCAGGGATGATTAATTAATAATGTTTTAGTTTTTTTCCAACGTTTTCATGACAAGCCAATTGTCCAAATTTACTAGTGAATATATTTTCTATGACACCAACATATTCAGTAATATTTTTAAATGGTGCTGCAGTCCTCCAAATTTAGTTTGACTCTGCGCTTTTAATTGGTTTCTCTTGTTTGAATTGCTAAACCTTTATTAGGGCGCCTGACATCTCTTTAGCAGTGACCTAGCCGTCTGACGATTTACATGTATCATCTGTGACCTTCAAACAGATATCATGCACATTTTCATCCTATTTGATCAATATTTTATTTTAAATAGCTTCGACAGGAGACGAGTTATGAAGATGAGCCACTAACTAAATTGTTTTCAGTTAAAAGGCTTATTCATTCTAAATTTCGCAATTTTTAATTGTTAAATGAAGTGCCGTGATTTATTGGCAAGTAAAGACTATACGATTTAAGGACATGAAATGATATATGCTCCGACAAGTCCTAGAAGTATATAAAAATTTACTACACATATGGTGATAATTTCGCAGATTTCGTTGTGTTTTCGGTTGCAAATAAGCACCCTCTCGTAGAACAGTCGTGAACGTAATCACTAAATTTGATCAAATCGACCAAATTATGGCATCAATTCCCGAAATGCTGCAGTTGGATGAGATCTTCAATCTTTAATTTTGATAATGATTTTATTGTATTAATTTGAAATGTTAATAATAATTGTTAATTGTTATTATTCAAATAACATAATAAAAAATATCGCTTTTACACCAACATACATCGAATTGAAGAATATGGCTCCTAATTATTTACATGAGAATATTCATGCTCCAATAATAATAATACAGGTTTGTATTTTTTTTTCTATAGCTACTCGCTAGATGACATAATGTAAATTAACCGATTTTTGCTATCCGGTAAATCCTTTTTGCACACCTCTAGTTAAATGGTTGCATATCGGAAGATATATTGTCTGAGTTATGCTTTTTAAGTGTACATAGGCAAAACGACCTTAAGAACAAAGGCAGTTCTATGTATATAAGCAATGTTATAGTTATAGATAGATAGTTATAGGTTTGGTAAAAATCAAAGAAAGTTGCATTTGCTAGTTAATATATAGCTTCTTATATAAATGGGTATAAATACCTTTTTTGTGTTTATAGTTTGATTGTGAGTTGATACTTACTGACTCAAAGTTTAACTTTTTCATATACATTTATGTTTTTTTAGAATTTGAAATCCACTCCGACGAAAAAAGCAGATAACCATTTAGCAAGATTCTCACTGGAAGGTTTGTCAGTCAAGGGACGTATTTTATCAGATGGGTCAATTGTGGCATCTGTCTTGCTAGTAAACTGTTTGCTAGACGATATGAGAAAAGGCCGTGAAGACAAGCTAAATAGATTAATTGAGAGGTAAGAAAATAATAAAAAAATAACAGCGTCCTTAAGATTATAAATGTGGATATGGGATGAACAAAAAAAATAGCCCTACTCAATATTTTAACAATTTGTATTGCAAGCTATCAAAAGATGCATGTAAAAACAATATTTTCAAATATCTAGATTATGAAACTTGACATAACATATATTATAAATTATTAAAATATTAAACTTTGATATGAAACAATAGAAAACCTACTGCGCCTAAGTATAAAAAAAAACAAAATTATGAAATGTTTTCGAGAGTTTTATAGACCATTGCACCGAAATATTTAACTCTACATTAAGCTAATGTCGGATTAAACTCCTTGTCAACAGACTGATTCTAACTCCATGTTCGCTTAATCTTGCAATATCAGCTATTAGTTATACAAATGTGACAATTAATTTTAAATGTTTGGCACTAACTATGACGCAGCCTTAACTTTTTTTAGTAATCTGCTTTTCCACGCATGTTGGTTATTTTCTTCAAGTTGCCCATAATTGTACGCTTTATTCATAAATGGCGGGTGATGTTTTGGCTTGTTAAACTTAATTATACTTGCCTACAGTGGGTAATATAGATTTGTATTTTTAATGCAACGAAGTAATTGTTCTAAATGAAAGGTAAATTAAATTTACTGGCACCTTTGTAATTTTGTTACAGAAACCTTCATATTGGCTCATATTTGCATAAAAACCTTTAATCAGCAAAATGAAAATGTTTCAAAACCCTTTGCAATGAAGGAATTTGTGTCAGTTTTTCAAGTTCGAATAACTTTATTTCTAGAATAATTGCTATGGCTATAATTAATTGAATTAACTTATCGGAAGTAATTGCACACGTGCATCAAAATTACCGATATTTTTGCTTGACAGCGTGTTGTCTAAAAACTGCATAAGGTGGAGGGCTCTTTTTCCAAAATATGAAAATGACCGAATGCAGTTTTTCTAAGACAACACGGTCGAATGCAAAATTTTCTGGTTATTTTGATGCACGAGTGTAATTCGGGGAATATTTCCCGAATAAGGACATGGTTTTAAAAAATACATTTATGTTTTTTTAATACCAAAACGTACAAACAAAGTAAAGAGACGCAAAAATACGTTTTTTTTTTAATCCGAAACTAGACAATTTTAATATAATATTTTGACGTTATTTATAAATTGTCACTGTCATCAGAAGTTTACAATGGAATTACCATCGATGCGTACGATGCAATTACCGCCGTGCTCTTTCGGTTTCTACAGTGCAATTATCGCTGTAATTTTCCGATAATTCCACTCCTCTAATGGGATTTTTTTATACATAAGGGAAATATTCGTCATAAATATTTGAAGAATACATTTTCCTTGCTTAAGAAACTGGACCTAAATTCGGTTATTCGCACAACACTTCCAGGACCTTTCTTCGAAATCTTCACACCAGTTTTCCAGTCATTGATTGGAAATCGTAAGACTGATCGTCGAAAATCGTGAGACCGCGCATGAGGGATTCGCTGTAATTTTCCGATAATTGCATATATACATGAGGGATATATTCGTGAATAGTTATCTCGGGATAACTGTGACCGCTGCTTCTCCCCATTTCGCTAGCTGCTAGCTCTACGCTATATTTTCCATCACGATACACCTAAACACGGTATGTCAGCCGTTCGAAAAATTAAAAACGTGACATCAAGTGTGTTGCAGACTCAGACTTTCCCTGTAACATATAAATTCCACACGTGACATAGTATACCTATACGAACTGTCATTTTTTGGAAGCTGACATAGCGTCTTTAGGTGTATCGCGCTTTTCATTAGTTTGTTAAAGAGGGGGCGTATTCGGTTCAATGCCAGAACACAGCCCCGCGTGAACAAAAATTTCGTGCTGGGTATGTCTTGATTACCATACCCCACGCATCCCGAGAGACGCATGTGCTATCAGACAGCAAGCACCCTTTTTTGTCGGTTACAATTTTAGTTTGGTATGTTTTTAGCTCGTGAGTATTATGTCTAGCGATATAAAGCCGTTAGCGCCATCTGTGATTTCAAGCTTAAAACTTGAACTTTAATGAACGTTTTAAGATCATCTTAAATATAAGTAAGATCATAAAAAAATTGTCCTTATATTGCACTTTAAAATTCCCAATTATTAAAAAAAAAACATAAAAGGGCAAACAGTTAATTGTCCTTAAGAGATATTTAAGCTCTGTTCCAACTGACTGTGAAAACCGTACATGGGACGGTAATTTCCAGTTGTATAATTCGTTTGTCAACATGACAGGATATTTATCGCCTTCAAAAGTGAAATTGACAACTAGAAATGACGGTCCCTCGTACGGTTTTCAAGTCGGTTGGAACAAACATATAATCAACTTTAATCGTTACAGTCACCATTTTAACAAGTGGCGTGGCCACTCGTGCCTGCGGCACGCGCGAGCCCCTTCGGGCCTCGTTTGTGTGACCTTCGGTCACACCTTATTGCCACGCTCCTATCCGTACCGTGGCCTATAATTAGAAAGCCCTTATAATTAGAGTTACCAATCGCTAGTCGAATTTTACCGTGATAATTTTCTAATTGGTTGCTATGGTAACCGACCGAGAGTCCGGTCGGATAGGTTATTGGATATTCCCCACCCCCACTTCCCCCGATTTTCGAAATTTTATCGAGAAGGGGGGGAAATCGCAAAACACGTTTTTAAAGAGTAGGTTACGGTAGAAAAAAAAATAATTTCGGGAAACGGAAAAAACCGTATTTTTATATCGACCTAAGCTTCATTTTGTCCCATAGGAGCCGGAACCTACTTGGAACCTATCGGTGGAACCTATCGGTTTTTTTTTTCGATCGATTTGAAATTCGGCAGGTAGGTAGAGGACCTCAAGGGCGACAAAAAAGGTTCTTTACGAAAAAAACACATTATTCTTAGTTTTCCAGAAATCGACCGTTTAAATTCAAGAATGGTCGTAGCTCGAAAACTACGAGTGATACGGAAAAAATACATATTACTAAAAATGTGTATTTTGATGGTCTTTTGCCCGTATGTGAGTCGCCGAACTTAAAAATATATATATCGCCTTTTTTTTCGAAAAAAGTGGATTTTTTTCAAAAAATATATTTTTTACCACCCTGTATATGGTTTTGGAAATTGAATTTTTGCGTTAATGACATGTAAATGGACCCCTTTAACCGTTTCCGTCATAAAAACGGATATTTTTTTTCAAAAAATTTTTTCGGAAAAAGTCACGTGTATATACCTCAAAAAATCGAGAGATTTTCATTAAAGTGGCTTTAATTCGAAAACGGTAAGAGTTAGAGGGAAACTTTAAATAGAAAAAAGATGGGTCTCGTCTAGTACTATATTATTTCGTATCCAGTTTGATCGCACGACGTTTCGTTTTTTTTTAAATTGACCAAACGTGATTTTTATATTTTCTTTATTAGCTCGGTAACAAAAAGAGATATCTGAAATCGGTTTGCGCCGTTAGCAGCGTCGTTTTAAGGTCTATCGAAAAGGTCCTATACAGTTTTTCGATAGGACTTCAAATAAGGCAGGTATTCGATAAAATTTAATTTTTGTCTCAAAATCTACCATTTTTCTTCAGATTTCGGCACGATATAGAGAAATTCGTAAGGGGATGATCTTTTTATATTTCGAATATCATATGGAGGAGGGGGAGGGGGGTTGGGTGCGCTGAGTTCGATTTTCACATCGAGAAGGATTTATAATATTCCTGTACCGAAATATTTCGAAAAAAGTTGAATTTTTTCAAAAATTAATTGTTTTACCACCCTGTATATGATATGAAAAAGAGAGTGAGAGTGAGAGTGAGAGAGAGAGAGTGAGAGTGAGAGTGAGAGTGAGAGTGCGAGTGAGAGTGAGAGTGAGAGTGAGAGTGAGAGAGAGAGAG
>MU196939.1:0-10382 GCA_016904865.1 Pissodes strobi | reverse complement strand
AATCTTACTTTGCGCTCGAAAAACACACAGAACTTTTTCTACAGCCGTATTTTTTAAAATTAAATCCAATTTTTCTCTATAATTATTCTGAAATTTGCGAATGACTGTCAGTTTTGACATATTATGTTCGGGCTTCGGGCATATTTAGAACAGAATTGCCAGCAACAAACTGTAACAAACGCACGACTGTCATTTATTTATCTTCGGTTTCCATGACCATTCAGCACACTAGACGGAAAAAGCGAGAATTTCCTTTTCCATGTTCGCGCTAGAGCGCAAAATAAGGATCCACGGCATTAGTTGATTTTGCGATTTCATTTGAATTTAGTATTTAGTTATTTTGCGCGCGGCTGTAGAAAAAATTTATTTTAAAACGTAATATCTTTGGTTAAGTATAATTATTTAGTGAATGGTAATAAGTCCTGTTGTAAAAGGTAATGCAATTTCTAATAAGTTTTATTAGAAAAATTTAAAAATAAATTATAGTAAATTCGTTTTTGTCCGTGTACTTATTGAACTATACAGGCTTTGAGACCTATATGCATGAAAATATTTATTTCTTTTTCAAAAACCATTTTTAGTATTTTCATGTAACAGTTATGGCTAATAGTATGGCTGACTACAGCTTGTTTCAGAATTGAGTCTTGACCCATAAGGGTTTTAATTTTTTAAATAATTTTAGAAGAAAAATGTCATATTAACATATGTCCGCAATCGCTTTTTTTGGAGGTACCTGCAGTTGAAGTAAAAAATTCTTAATATTTTTGAGACCGCTTTATATATTTTTTGAATTTTAGTAGGTACCAACTAGGCAAAAATGTTTTCAAAAAGAGAATTTTTTTCTTCTTCTTCTAACAGTGGCGTCCGGGCTAATATATCCTTGATATTTTTAATAAAGAAAATGTTGGGCTACTGCTTTTTTCATAGTTTTGCATTGACTGCTAATACAAATGGCCTATTACCTTTTCTTCGTTCAACGAACAGTGTTCGTTTAAATAAATATAAGAATCTTATTTGCATATCGTTATGCGGCTATAGTTCTTTTTTTATGGTCGACATACGAACAAAATGAAAATCTCATACCACTCAACGAATTGTGCGTTTGCGGAGATGATAGTAGACGTTGGACTTGAAGCACTGCACGTTGTAGTTTTTTGGAAAGCTGTTACTCGGAAGGCCATTCCAGAGCGACGCAGTCCTTCATAACAAGGAGTCCCGTAACATCGACGTCCTAGGTGTTCGCAACTGAATCGTATGTTGATGTTGATGAGCAGCTCGTGTTTGACGGGTGCTCCTGTTTGGCACAACTCTGGGCGGAATCATAAGTGCGAACACCTTCCGTAGTAGTATCGATAACCAAGATACAGATCCGCCACTTTTCTTCGATGTACCAATGTGTCAATTAGGGTCTTTAGTCAACTCTGGGTCATCCACAAGACGGACTGCTCTCCTCTGTATGGAGTTCAATATATTGAGCAAGTATTTGGGTATCGAGCTCTAGACATGGGAACAGTATTCCAGAAGTGGTCTTATCTGGGCCTTATAGTACCGTAAGAGCACAACTTTTTTGCTCTATAGAGTGCTCCTAACTTTTGTGCTGCTTTCTTGGCGATTGTCATGTCAAGTCCTGCAGTGTTTGATTTTTTTTTGAGAAGACATCTGCTTGAGTATTTTAAACTGAACATTGTTCTTTTCACCCCATTCCACGATGGTGTTCATATCCCCATTGATGGCAGCAATCTGATTTTTTCGCTCGCGTTGGGAAGGAGCAGCGGTCATTGTAGTCCGCGACATGAATGAGGATATACGAGTGCTGTCGTCTGCAAAGTTGATTTTAAATTCCCCTAAGAGACGTCCATCAATAACAACTCGGATGCTTCGATGCCTTAAGAAATTGGAGAGCCGTAGAAGCAATGCTGGTGGTAGTCCGAATGATGTCAAGTTGCTTAACAATGCGTTATGCTGCCACACCCTATCCATACCAAATGCTTTGGATATATCGAGAGTCACTGCACGAGATTCGCCGCAGCTCTCAAAAGCTTTAGTCCACAAGTAGGTTACATAAGTCAGGAGACCTCCCGTTGATCTGACAAGAGTCTAGCGACCCGACCAAATTTTCGTTACCAAAGGCCACCTATACTACATAGGTCGCCTTGCGCCTTGCGTGGAATGTATTCACAAAGAAGGGGGATTCTTTGTGAATGTATTCACGGAAACACATGCAAGCTGCTGTATATCCACTATAATACGGCTTTTGTTGTTAAATATACCCTGGTTTTTAGTTAAATAAAGCAAAATATTTCGTAAAAAGTGCATCCAAAGTACGGGCACGTATTACAATAAGTAATATCACTTTTCGCATGGCCCTCCGCTCGCTGCGCTCGCTACGGGGGCTCAAGAAAAGGAAACTAACCAGGTGCTAACCCAAACTAACCCAAGACATACTCAAAATCAAGAAAAAAACTGTTTAGAAACTCAGCCTTAAAAAAAAATAAAAAAAAGCAACGGGGTTTGAACCCGAGCCGCCGCCGCTGATAGCTGCCGCTGTCGAGTTGAGACCTAACCATCTAGACCTCTCGACAACCACGCCTCATGCTGCAAATCGATTGCATCGCGAAGAGCGCGGATACAATCGTTCGAGTCAACGCTACCTACACTAGATGGCGTTAGAGTCGCTATCGAAAATTACATCGGGTCTACAGACGCTTTTGTTGATCTGTGCTTGCAGAAGGCATGCGCACTGGCGATCGCTTATGATGCCTGCCGATTCGAGATATTTTAACAGCTGTTCGTTGATCAGTTTCTCTATTACTTTGGACATGATGGGAACTACGACGGCAGTTATTTGGAATCGTTTTTACCTTTCTTGGGGATTGATTGCACTTGAGCGCATTTGCAGCTAAAAGGAAAGCATGCAGTACTGTATGAAGTGGAGTTGGTAGTGCAGCAGCACATTTCTTAAGCAATATTGCGGGAACGCCATCCGATCCTGTGGTCTTGCTAGTGTCTAGGCTTTTGAGTATTCGTTTCACTTCGTGTTGGCGAAATACCAGACCTAGCATTGAGGAATTCACTCTTGGGACAGTTGAGGAGCCTTTCTTTGAGGATCTAAGGTAGAATTTGATGCAAACCTTTCGGCAAGAATGTTCGTTTTTTTCTTTGGCCATTTTCGCTATTGAACCATCAACCTTGGTCAATGGTGGGATTGACGCCTTTGATAAACTCAGACTGACAGCTTTGGTAACTGACCAAAAGGATCTCTTATTATTGGGACAGTTGAGAAGCTTGTTCTTGATCTGCTCGTTATATCCCTCCTTCTTCTCGTCAATGGTCGGCTTACACTTTTATAAACGTATAGTTTTAATAGTTCTTTACTTCGATTTTACGTAATTAAATTATAAAAGCTTGTAACACTAATTTGATAAAAAGCAGTGTATCATTTTTTTCATTAAAACTCTTCATGAATATGTCAGTGCCGACGCCACTGGTAGAATTAGATCTCATCTTTTCACTGAAAAAAAGAACGGTTTTATGCTTAGTTTGAACCTACGAAAATTGAAAAAATCTAATTCAGCCTCAAAAGTATTAAGGAAAGTCCGTTTTTACAATTTTCAATACCCTGTATCTCAAAAATAAAGCGGTTGTGGACCTACAAACATTATTATGACATTTTTTTCTTAAAATTATCCAAAGGTTAAGACCCGTGCGGACCAGCGCTCAATTCTGAAACATCCTGATTGTTTATACTTATGTTTATTTATTTGACTACAATGACATTATTCACAAAAGTACAAGCAGCAAGTCAGGAAATACTTATACTTAGATATATAAAACAAGGATATAGATTTGTATACAGACAATAAAAAATAATGTGCCAATTATAAAATAGCCAATCAATATCTCTTTAGGATTTGTAATTTAAGAATTCTACATGGCTATAAAACATTTTCTCAATAAATAAACGCTTGATAGTGTATTTAAAAACATTGTCCCCTAAATACCTTATATCTTCCGACATGATATTACAAAATTTTAAATTTAAAATATTTTTAACAGACCTAGTTCTAATTATTTTGATGAGAGCCATAAAAAGTCAAAATTCATGATTTAATGTTCTTATTGAGACACACATTTCATGCATTGCGATAAAATTATTAAAATTCTTTATTAGGTTTTTGTTGAAAAGAGAAATAGATATCGTACTACATGTGTGCCTGATGAGATCCATAAAGAGACGAAGCCGATCACAAATAAACATGCTTACTGGAATAAACCTATTTCGAGGCCTGCTGTACGTACAAAAAATAGTATATTATATACCTAGGTTGAGAAGTAAGCCATTATTTACCGAGCACTTTATAATGTGCGAGGTTAATAATGGCCTTCTCAACCGAGGTATATATAGAATTTTTTTTACTACTAACACTGATATATTACCATATTTGGTTCGATTTGATTTTTATATTAGTCATTTTCTACTTATTTTTCAAATAGTTCGAAATATCAAGTAGCCTGAAAGTTCAGTTGTCTAACTGACAGATATCGTAACAAGAAGCGTTTTTTCGCGAGCTAACTACAATTAACCCCGGCATACTACAGAATACTACTTTGTTTTCACGAGGATTAATTTAATTGTGGTAAGTGAGGGGAAATTTCGTGACGTCACTATTACATCATCATTTTTCAACTACGGCTTACTACAACTTACATGCGTGACGAGGTGTGGTCCTCGAGGTTTGATGGAGTCATGGCGGATTAATTTTGAAACGTTAAACATGTGAAATGTTTGTTTTTCCATTCTGAACAAGTTTGTAAATTATACGTTCATGAAATTCTTCTATAGAAGCCTCGTACGCATCGGAATTCCTACACAAATGTGCCCCAAATGGGATTTGGACAGCATAAAGTATCCTGAACATATTCATCGAAAAAATACCATTAGTTTGCTTATCTCCAGAGGCCACCATTCTGTCATTAAAAGTATGAGTAAACGTTCTGCACTGATCAAACTGATCATTTTCAAATAAATATGCAAAATATCTATATTCTTTTCTAGCAATGCAAGATCTAACTACGGTATTTTGGCGAAGACAGAAGCAGACTGTAGAATTTGTGGTGGGGTGCCCGCTTGGCACTTACTTCAGTATTACTTGTAGTTAACCGTGGTTACTCGCCAGAAAACGCTAATAATATCCTGACAGCTCCATACATACAAAGTACCTTCTCTCCATCTAAATGTTGACAAAATCGCATTATTAATAAGAATATTATGGGGAGTCATGAAAAGTGAGTCATACTGTATATAGTTTTTTTACTAATAGCACTGATACAATTCTTATCATTATTTGAATTGATTAGATTTTGAAATTAATCATTTCCTACTCATTTTTCAAATAATCCGAAATGACAACTAGTTGTCAAACTAACAAGTTTGACATTTTAACATTTTCCGTTTCCGTTTCATTATTGACCTAGGTTTTTTTTAATATTATTATTTACCTAGGGTGAGAAATGTTACTTCTCATTTGAGGAATGGAGTAAATAATGGTGATTTATCATGTTAGTAGTAAAAAAAATATATTAAAACCATCCTCAGAAGTCATGCTTAGGACTATTCATGGAAAAAATATAATTAGGCAGTACCATGCCTATTTACCCTAGTTATTTTTATAGGATTTTTTTTAATATCATACCTGAATTTACTTCTGTCATGAGTAATTAAATCTCGGAGGAAATATATCATGATATTATGTTACTCACTATTATAGAATAATGTAGTCAGTCATAATGGAGAACAGGAACAATAGCTTAAATATATTATGCCATGTTACAAGTTTTTTTTTCACAAAACAAGTCAACCATATTATATTACAAACATGAATACAAACCCTATAATTATTTGGCTGAAGGTAACAAACAAGTTTAATGTCAAGTTATTTCATATAATCATAATTGATGTTTCAAGAACTATTTTAATATACATATATTATGGTTTTATAAGCCAACAATCGAAAATATTTGTTTTATACAGAGTGGGAATTTTCAATTAATTTTAAACTCTAAGCATTCTGCAATTTATTTTCTGAGAAACTATATGCATTATGTGCTATAGTCAAAGCCCAAAGTTTGGTCACAGCTTATACCGTACCGAATCAGTTATTTAACTCTCCACGTGTTTTGAAGCAATAAAATCCAACCAATAGGAGCATTTTCCTCATATTCAGGGCGTCTGCAACGAGCCGAATTATATGAGGGCGCCTTCGTTTATTTATGAATAACAGTACCGGTTGGTGTCCAATGTAGTGTTATCTTTTTCTATTACGACAGTTTGCCGAATCGAAGAGACACAAACGGATGCCGCACCTGGTTGAGTCGGAAACTGAACACACCGCACAGCGTTGGACTCTCGAATTTTTGACAAGAAGCAGCAGGTTACGTTCTTAGATTGGATTGTTTGCGTGTTATTATTTGTGCTCGATTATTTATTTATTTAAGTCTGTTAACTTTTTGGACATTTAATCATTAAAGTGTTTTCATTGTTAACCATGGTCGTACGTTGTTTTGACTGCAAAGGGTACAAGAAAGCCAATCCGGCTTCAGGATATTTTAGTTTTCCGAAAGATGAAAGGTTGTAAGTAGATGTTTACATTAAGTATTGAGATTAAAGTATAGTTCATTCATATCACATTGCATGATAAATTAATATTCTTCGTCGATAATTGTTTGGCTCCTTTCTGCAGGAAGTTTAACTTTTTAAACTTGAGACATAAATTGTAGTTTTGTCTAGCCTCTTAGCATCCCATAATAAAGGCAACCAATTTAGAACCGTCACACTAATATTACAAAGGTTGTATGTAAATTTAATTAGAAATAAGTAGTGAACAATGTCACATACCTACAACTATATAAACGGCTTCGAGTGACGAAATATCAATTTATTAAGGCCGTTTGACGCGATCACATTTTTTTATAAAATTTCTGCCCGTAGTAATCTTTCGAAAACGGCAATCTTACTTTGCGCTCGAAAAACACACAGAACTTTTTCTACAGACGCATTTTTTAAAATTAAATGCACATTTTCCTCTATACTTATTCTGAAATTTGCAAATGACTGTCAGTTTGACATATTATGTTCGAGCTTCGGGCAACGCCACCTAGACAGATGTCTGGTGGCGTTGCTTCGGGCATATTAGAACAGGAGTGCCAGCAACAAACTAACAAACGCACGACTGTCATTTATTTATCTTCGGTTTCCATGACCATTCATAGCACGCTAGACGGAAAAAGTGAAAACTTTCTTTTCCATGTTCGTGCTAGAGCGCAAAATAAGGATCCACGGCATCCACGGCACGGAAATAGTAGGTTTGTTCTAGCAGCGATTTCAACCGGTTCCAAACCATCCGGAGTTTGCGCATAGCGATATAAGCGACGCTTATATCGTTATGCGCAAACTCCGGACGGTTTGAAACCGTTTGAAATCGCTGCTAGAACACACCTAGTTATTTGTGTATTTAGAGCGCAAAGTAACGAATTGCTGCTTGAGAAAGAATGTTACTGCGCGACGCGTAACGGAGCGCAGTAATCTTTCGAAAACGGCAATCTTACTTTGCGCTCGAAAAACACACAGAACTTTTTCTACAGCCGCATTTTTAAAAAATTAATTCCACATTTTTCTCTATACTTATTCTGAAATTTGCAAATGACTGTCAGTTTTGACATATTATATTCGGGCTTCGGGCATATTTAGAACAGGATTGCCAGCAACAAACTGTAACAAACGCAAGACTGTCATTTATTTATCTTCGGTTTCCATGACCATTCATAGCACACTCGACGGAAAAAGTGAGAATTTTCTTTTCCATGTTCGCGCTAGAGCGCAAAATAAGGATCCACGGCATTCGTCGATTTTGCGATTTCATTTCAATTTAGTAATTAGTTATTTTGCGCGCGGCTGTAGAAAAATTGATATTCTATGTTCATATCAAAATATTTATATATTTATTTACAATAATTATAAACACCATATTCATGGTTATGTATAAATGACTGATCATTCTCGATCATGTTTACCAGGTATCTTTTTTTATCAATTTCACTTACATACATATCATGTTTAATTTAATTTACCAAAAATGTAAACTAAATTAAACCCAGTCCGTCTCTGTTGAGTTCCAGCTGGCCATTAAAACCTAACATTTTTAATGTATGAAGGGCATGCGCGAAAAATGAGGAAAGCATGAAAAAGCGAAATCTGGCTTCATCGACATCAAAGGAGCCGACGCGACGTAGAGTTAAATAACTGATTCGGTACGGTATAAGCTGTGGTTTGGTCATTCCTAAGAGTGAATGATCAAAGCCCGAAACAAATAGGATAATAATTTTCACTCTACTTGTTTTCGGCTTTGACCAGTCAATCCTCGGAATAACCACACTTGGGATTGTGATCATAACATATACATTATCAAATATACATTGTGTACAGGGTGTTCGGTTATATTTTGAACAGACTACAAGCTTTATTTATAAAGATATGGAAAAATGGTACATGCAAAAGTTTTAGGATTTTGTCTCAACCGCCACGATTCGTCATCCTTGAATCTACGGGGTGTGCCATGTAACAGTGGTAAATATCAACTTTGTTATTTTAAATGGAACACCCTGTATATTATTGCATATTTGGATTTTGCGGAGAATTCTAGACATATTTTATGAATAATGTCCTATACCTATCTCCAACTGTTTTTGAAATATTGACAGTTGAAAATCGACCATTTACCAAGTTTGACAGCCTGTGTAATCTAAACGACTGAAGATAGAGCAAAATGGTTTGCACTTTCCTATCTTTATTTTTCATAAGCTATCGTTTGATACTAATTTTTTATTTAACCAGAGGTTAAGAAATTCCGGTTAAATTTAACCTCTGGTTAAATCTAAAGTTAGTGTCAAACGATAGCTTATGAAAAACCAAGATAGAAAAGTGCAAACCATTTTGCTCTATCTTTAGCCGTTTAGATTACACAGGTTATCAAACTTGGTAGATGGTCGATTTTCAACTGTCAATATTTCAAAAACAGTTGGAGATAGGTATAGGACATTATTCATGAAATATGTCTAGAATTCTCCGCAAAATCCAAATAAGCAATAATATACAAGGTGTTCTATTTAAAATAACAAAATTCATATTTACCACTGCTACATGGCACACCCTGAATATTCAAGGATGACGAATCGTGGCGGTTGAGACAAAATCCTAAAACTTTTGTATTTATCATTTTTCTATAAATATGTCTAAAAATAAAGCGTGTAAACCCCGTTCAAAATATAACCGAACACCCTGTACATACAAACTAAATTTTTTCAATTCTACATGACTTAAAAAGATGTAAGATAAACTCTCCTCGCATCTTGAGAATTGATTCCTCTAATTGCTCAACCACCAAAACACCTGAAAACTCTTCTTCTTTGTCAGCCCTCATTTGCCCACTCCTGGACATAGGCCTTTCCTAACATCTTCCACTCCCATCTGTTCTGAGCCACCTGATACCATCGATTACCGGTAATCTGTCTGATGTCGTCTATCCATCGCAGGGGGTCTACCGACACTTCTTTTCGTTTCCCTAGGTCGCCACTGCATGATTCTTGGTGTCCATCTCCCATCCTTCTGTCTTGCGATGTGACCCGTCCATTGCCATTTCAGTTCTGCAATTCTTTCCACTATGTCCTTAACTCCCGTTCTTTTGCGAATCTCGTAATTCCTAATTTTATCTCTGAGAGATATTCCAAGCATCGACCTCTTCATTCCTCTTTGCATTACTCGTAGCTTTTTCGCATTAACTTGTGTTAGAGCAGCTGTCTGAAGTCCATAGGTAGATACTGGCAGGATACATGTATCATACACTTTTCGTTTTAAGTTGATGGGAATTGTGTTGTCTCTCAGTATATGGGACATTTTTCCAAATGCTGCCCAAGAGAGTTGGACGCGTCTCTTAATCTCACTTTCTCGGTTGTCTTTTCCAAGTTTGATGGTGTGGCCTAGGTAGTTGTATTCATCAACTACTTGGATAATACGAGTCTTTGAACATTTCCTGAGGTCATTATTTTCGTTTTTGAATAATTCATTTTTCCTGACGCCTGATTCAATTCCCGGAGCATTGACTCGATCTCAGCTATATCTTTCAATGTAAGCACAATGTCATCAGCAAATCTAAGATGGCTCAGGTATGATCCATCGGTCTTGAATCCCTTTTTCCCCCATGGAAGCCTCTTAAAAACATCTTCCAGTGCGAGGGTGAACAGCTTAGGTGAAATTGTATCACCCTGTCGTACTCCATGTTTAATTTTAATATTATTTGTTTTCATTCCTTCGTCGATTTTTATATGGA
>JAEQML010080346.1:0-11624 GCA_016904865.1 Pissodes strobi | reverse complement strand
TTATAATCAATTTTAATAGATTTGGTTAGTTTGGGTTAGTTTGGGTTAGTTTGGGTTAGTTTGGGTTAGTTTACTTTAAAAATCAAACACTATAACATAGAGAGATTTGATAGGCCCGATGGAATCGGAGGAGGCGTGGCCTGTCTCGTACATAGGTCGCTCCGCTATAAAAGGATACGAAACCTTAGAACTGCAATAGAACACGTTTGCATCGAGACGGAGAGCGGCCTACGTATCTGCGGCGGTTACGCGCCTCCGGTTCTCCGCCTCACGGACCGCGACTTTTTTGCACTGCTCCCGCAGAATAAAGTATCTTTACTTATTGGCGACTTTAATGCCACTCATGCTGGTTGGGGCGGCGTAACCAATGCCAAGGGCAGATTGCTCAAAAGAGTAATCGATAACGACCTGGAGATGTCCTATCATAGAACTCCAAATCCCACCTTTCTACGTTCTGACTCGTTCCTGGACATCGCTATTACCCGGGGTGCAATACGAACCACTCGACTGCAAGAGCTCAATACTCTAAACTCGGACCATCTCCCAGTCAAGATTGGCCTGTACCATAGGGTCCCCCCGACGAGCGACACCGCCGTTTCGTACAGGAATGTTGACTGGAGGATGTTCCGAGCCAGGCTGAATGAGTTGACGGTTGTTCCCGGGCAAATGGAGACTGTTCAGGAACTAGAAAACGAAGTCAGTACTCTAACAACAAACATCCAGCGCATCCGTGATGCATTGTGTCCCAGGGTTAATATACAACCCTGGACTGAATCCCTTCCCGAAAATATCCTGAATCTCATTTCCTTTAGAAACCGTTTTCGACGAAGATGGCAAAGAAATAGGACTAGAGCGGGAACCGCGCGTATCAATGCGCTGACGGAGGAAATCAAGGTACTCATCCGAGAGCACAGGAATCACACCTGGCTAAACTACATAAACAGTGTAAGCAGAGATGATGGCTCGCTGTGGAAGCTTGTCAAACGGGTCCGCGGAGGTTACGCGCAAATTCCTGAGATAAGACATCGTGGTCTAGACATCATAGATGATCTAGGAAAAGCGGAAGCCTTCGCGGACTATCTGGAGGGCGTCTATAGCGAGGCACCGGATACACTGCCTGAACAACAGCTATACACTAACACTATCTCTATCTTTCGAAACACCAAGTACCCTATTCCTCCGTTAGTACTCGATAAGCTGAAAACTACCCCTGCGGAAATCCGCAAGACTCTTAGCCGTCTTCCGAGAAACAAATCGCCCGGCCCGGATACCATTCCGAATATAGTCCTAAAAAATCTACCTAAGAAAACCCTCGTCCAATATATGCATGTAATTAACGCGATCATCCGATTGCAACACTTCCCTGAACCATGGAAGGTAGCGTGCATAGTACATTTCCCTAAACAAGGGAAAGACCTAACCCTTCCCGCCTCATACAGGCCAATATCATTACTTAACACCTTAGGTAAAGTAGCCGAACGAATTATTCTATCAAGGCTAAATAGAGCCGCTGAGGATCGAAAAATTCTCCCCCCTGAGCAATTTGGCTTTCGGGGCCAACATGGCACTGTCATGTTGGCCGCGAAAATAGCCTCAGATACCTATAAAGGCTTCAATAGTAGGCAGTCCACTGCCCTATTGTTGCTTGATATCGAGAAAGCGTTCGACAGGGTATGGCACGATGGGCTCCTGTATAAATTACTGGCAAAGTACAGTATGCCTTTGTACTGGACCGCCCTAATCGAGTCATATCTTGCCGGACGCTCTTTCTCAACCCGCATAGGCAAACACATCTCAGCCAGTAGGAGGCTACGTGCTGGGGTGCCGCAGGGTACCGTACTATCGCCGCTACTCTTCAATCTTTATATTGCAGATATCCCGTCTCATCCTGAAACCCATCTCGCCTTGTTTGCTGACGATACAGCAATATATTCCCAAGAATCCCAAGCTGAAGTGGCGAAATCTAACCTAGCTGAGCACTTAGATATCCTGATCCCTTTTTATAAACTCTGGAAAATTAAATTGAATACTGCAAAAACAGAGCTAATTATCATGTCTAGGAAACGTAAAGATATAAATGTGACCCCTCTTATAGTAGAAAACATCGCTATAACCCCTAAACCAAAGGTAAAGTACTTGGGAATAACGTTGGATAACAAATTAAATTTCAGCCATCATATGAAAGCAATAACAGCAAAAAATGCTATGATCAGAAAGGGGCTGGGCGTGCTGATCGGGACCAGATCTTATCTGAGCCCCCTCAACAAGCTCACCCTTTACAGATCTATAATCAGACCAGCCCTTATGTATGGCGCGCCAGTGTGGTGCTCTGTGGCCAAACAGTATAAAAAGAAACTGCAAGTTATACAAAACCACTACCTGCGGGCGGCGTTCTCCCTTACCCTGTGGGACCAAGTCAGGGTTGAATACCTGCACGTGTGGGCGAAAATCGACTATGTCGAGGAATATATCGACAGCCTCGCATGCAGGTTTTTCGAAAACCAGGTTAAGGGGTCGCCACTCACAGCGGACATCGCTAATACACGATACAGCCCAGAGCATCCGGTGAGACACGGCACCATCTATAGGGAAATCACCCTCTTTTACCGCCAACTAATGCCCCCCTAGGCTTAAAATTCCCTTATGAATAACTAAAATTGTAAATATTGTAAATATAATACTTAACCCAACCTTTAACTTTCGAAAAACTTTCGAAAATCTAGGAAAAAAAAAATTACTTTTTAAAATTCCCAAGTACCAGGAGCACAGGAACTAACCACACAACACCGTGGTATAAGTGACCTGTCGCGCGATTGGCCCGCTCACCGTGTTCGGACACGGGGGCGGGGCTTGTCAAGGGACTTGCTCCCAATATAAATACAACCACAATTCCCCCGTAGCTCACTTGATTTCAAGCCACCGAAGCATCCATGTCTCCGCAATCGGACCGCGGAGGCTCGACCCACACGCCCGTTACCGTTACAATCCTACCTGAACAGACATTAAGTCTTCACCTTTTATTAGATTTATTTGTGGTGTACTCTATGTTGTATATATTGTAAATAGTTAGCGTTAATTATGACGCCCTGCTCTAAGAGAGCACTTGAAGCATGGTTTTTGATAACTTTTCCATGCATAACTCCACTTTATCAATACACCAAACAAAATATAATGAATAAACAATGTGCTTAAGCAACTAAACAACGCAGCGTCTTTGAAGGGTTATCCCACGGAAAGATCAGACACACAAAAGCAGTACCACAGTCCTAAGTTAGGTTAGTTAGGTTACCAACAACCCCTAAGGGTGCCACCAACTGCTGGCTTGAACGTTGAGGTGACAACGATAAAGCTAAACAGCAGGATGATAGATAAGCAGACTACTATACTTAGAAATGTCAATGTCACACAGTTAATATTTAAATAAATCTTATAAGTAAGGTTAGTTTGGGTTAGTCGTCGTTTCAACTTTCGGTTAGTTTCACTTAGTCTCAACTTATTTTATTCATTTCAACCGATTCCGATACGTTATAATCAATTTTAATAGATTTGGTTAGTTTGGGTTAGTCGTCGATTCAACTTTCGGTTAGTTTCACTTATTCTCAATTTATTTTAGTCATTTGAAGCGGTTCCGATACGTTATTATCAATTTTTATAGATTTGGTTAGTTTGGGCTAGTCGTCGAACCAACTTTCGGTTAGTTTCACTTAGTCTCAACTTATTGTAGTCATTTGAACCGGTGCCGTGGCGATACGGTATAATCAATTTTGATAGATTTGGTTAGTTTGGGTTAGTCGTCCAATCAACGATACGAAAATTCCGTAACGCGGGCCGAAAACATAAACCAGTCGTGTCGTGGCCTTGAAAAAACACTCTCATGAAACCAAAGAAGTATAGTTAAAACGAGGTTCTGAAGTATTATATTATTATATATTTTTAAATAAATTTTAGGTAATTCCACTAATGTTGCTATCTTTGAAACGGTCAAAGCCACAAAGTTGATTAAACTAGAAAAAAGTTGCCATTATTGATGCCTTTTCAAGATCGATTTGCAGTGTTGTTAAATTCTTGTTAGTTTCTGAGATAGCATCAGGGGTATCACCTAAAAATGACACCCTGCATAGCAATTTTTTTTTCAATTTCCTCCTATGAAAATATTTTTACAACTTTGTTCAGTTTCACTTGATTTTTCACCCAGCCGGCAGTCAGTAGGTCTGTCGGTACGAGTCCATACAATCTCCTGAACAGGCAAACGCCTGCCTGACTGAAGCCACGCGAATCGATCGGACACTTACGCAGCGCATCGCTCATCTCCAGTTATCACGTGATATAAATGAATGTGGCTGAATTATATCAAAAGATTTACCGCTGAGTGAACTTACTAGTTTGTTTCTACTATGGTAATACCTCTGCACATTTCTGCAATTCGTTGATGTGTTTACTTCAGCGCCACTTTCAATCGAACGCAGTTCTAGGTTAAAAAGGAAAATTATAAAAATATCCATATATTTGATTTGTCAATTTTAGTGCACATTCTTGTTATTCTAGGGACAAACTAAACTATCGAATATTTAAAACTACTTGCTGAATGGGAAACATGCGCTGGCTTGTCACATGAATTGTTTTCTATTAAAGCATTATTTGTCCTATTTTTATGTTTCCTAACATAAAAAAATGTATGCTAGCACAACAATAACTTACCTAACCATATTTCAAGATGTAATATACGAATACAATTTTGAGGACTGAATAGATTCTAAAACATGCTTGGCTGGACGAAAATTATATGTTATATTACAATACAAACTTTCACTTTTTGCAGATGAATCAGGCATATTTACCAAAGACATATAAAAAATTAGTAGACCGATTTGTTTACTAAATATGAACACGCCAACATTGTTCCCCTTCTTCTTTCCTTTTTTATAAAATAGTAGGCAAGCCGTAGTATTAATTACCGCTCCTGAGGCGTTGTTGCCGATAACACTTAAGAGTATGTCTGTATCATGAAAATCGACAGCTTGTTTTTAATAACGTAACAGAAAAATTACATTTATTAGAAAATAGAACATGTCAAAATATATCATTTTCGCTTTAAAGTATACCGTGCAGATTATAATATATAAACATTTATAATACAAATCTTGAATCAAATAGAAAACACAAAAAAAATATTAAGTGATACCTATTTTTGATAAATTTTCAGTGTAACAACAAATGGAATTTTGTAAAACAGTATATTGTGTAACTAGAAGGAAAAGCAAAACATTCCTGGATGATTGTGGTAATTGCTGGACGAGGCGCAGCCGAGGCCAACAACACAGAAGTCAAGGAATGTGCTTTCCCTACGAGTTGCACATACGCATATTAATAATTAGAATACGTATTTATAAAAATAGAGCCAAATATTACTATAAATAAAAACGGTGTTTTAAATTTAAACTCAATATAATATCAAGTTTTGAATCGAGCGAAGTTTATTACGTAACTACGGAAACTACAACTAAATCTTGCTTTTGATAAACGCCAGATCTGACAAACAAGGTGTTTAAATAGGACAGAAATGTTATATTCCCGTCCTAGGATGGAAATATTGTACGTACAGTTATTGCATGTTGCCAAGCAACGAATACAATATACTGAAATCATGATATTTAGACATTCTTAAAAGGCGTTTTTGACCATTAACATGTTGCCCAATTGTTTGGTTATCCCACAAGAAAGCCCCAAAGTTTGACTTTTGAGGAGCCGAAATGTTAGAAAATGGTTGTACGTATGGTCCTTTGCTCGCTTGGGGAGCGCAACCAAATAAAACTAACCCAAAGTAACCCAAGGCATGCCCAAGATAAAAAAAAACTTATATTTGCATTCTTGACTGACAATTTTTTTATATTGCGCATGCTTTGAGTTTGTTTGGGTTAACTTTGTGTGGTTGCGCCCCGGAGCGAGCGAAGCGAGCGGAGGGCCATTATACGTGTAGTTGAACATTTATTTTTTACATTAATTTGGGTTAGCTCGGATTAGTTCTTGTTGGTTAAGCCCCCGAATCGAATTACCCCGTAAGAAAAGGTGAAACCTTTGGTAACATTGTGCGTCAGATGCCGAAAATTTCCTAATATTTACATTTAAGCTCCTTAATAGCCGAACATTGGGTCATTTTTGTGGGATAACCAAACAATTGCGCAACATTCTAATGGTCAAAAGCGTCTTTTCAAAGTGTCTAAATAAAGAAAAAACACATTTGTTTCTATTTTGGTATCATAAAGAAGTCTGTTCGATACGCAAATCACTATTTTTGTTGACTGCTTGCTATGATATTAACAAAATTGTTCAATGTCAATGCTCACTAGCAAAATTTTCGACACCGTTTTGAATGGGATTCCTAATAATACATACGTCAAAAGTGACAAGATGCCCGTCCAACTTTTGATCGCGACTTGAATAAATAATTAATGTTTTTTATTAAAA
This sequence comes from Pissodes strobi, assembly GCA_016904865.1. NCBI lineage: Eukaryota > Metazoa > Arthropoda > Insecta > Coleoptera > Curculionidae > Pissodes > Pissodes strobi. The sequence goes on along the minus strand of JAEQML010080346.1, from coordinate 5,159 downwards.
AGCATGCAAAATAGAAAAACTAGTATAAAATACAAGTTTTAAAAGACATTTAGCGCACTCGCACGTTTCGTGCTCGTGCGATAAAATATGGTCTTTTAAAACTAGTATCTTAATATACTGTTAGAAAATTCCAATTGTTATTAAACTGAAAAATTACCCTATTTTCCGCTAGAAACGATATGTAAACTGGGCCCTACGTCACTACTTCACCACTTCACATTGGTCACGAAATCAGCGGTACTCCCTCTTTTTCCACATACCGACAACGTTGCGTAGGTGCCACTCATCTAGAAGAAACTGGCCGCCATGTTCCCGGCGTTTTTTCCGTATCGGTGTGTTGTTTTTTATATGTTTTTGAAAGAAACTCATAATCGTATAGTATATACGAAGTCAATCCGAATAGCAGAAAAACTGGAACTCTGATTATGAAGCAGAGGCGTGCATTGCTAGGATTGAAAAAAATATTTTAAAATTGCATTTGTACTTACGCTCAACGTTTTTAACAATTTTTAGGTGGTTAACTATATTTTGGAACGTTGATACCGGCTTTAAACTCATGTTTTTCAGTGACATTTCGTTTTCGAGCTATAATCATCAAACTTTTAAACTTTATGAGTGTAAAATGTATAACATTGTTTTAGTTTTAATGCAAACTAAAAAATATAAGGATAGGCATAAACTGCGATTGTACAAACTAAAAGAAAACACGTTTGTTGCTATTATTTAAAATTTTGCAGAAGTCTAAAAAAGGCGAACGGAAAATACTTTTTCATAATACCTCTCTGAAAACTATCATTTTCGACGTCTCTGTAGAGCAAAGAAAGTAAGTCTTTTCGGTCCGGGCACGGGAAAAATTTTCCCGGTCCCTAATTAGGGAGCGGGAAAAGTTTTCCCGCTCCCTGATTTTAAGTGCTAAATTTGCAGTTATTTAGTCACAGAATAAGCATAAAGTAGAATAAATTGGGTTAAAATTATACAGCGATGCAGTCTACAAGATTAATTTAGTACATTTTAGCGTCAATAGTCTAATTTTAAGTAAAATTATTTTATTTATTCTGACATTACTTGTCACAAATACTTCAAAATTAGCTGCCTATTCAATTACAACAAAGCATACAAACACATTTCCATAGCAACGCTTGATGAATATTAAATAAATACCTGTCTTGCTTGTCTTGCAAGTTTGATGTTTGCTTTCATTTGAATACAAAATGTATTATGACATGATTTTGGAAACGTAAAATTATAATAATTTTATGTTTATGTCTTGATTTCAGAGAGGTATTATGAAAAATATCGTTCATTACACGTCCAGAAACAGCTTTTTCTGTGCTTGCACGACTTCCGGTGTTCGGCTACGCCTCACACCAGAAACTGTCGTGCGCGCACCGGAAAAGCCTAGTTTCTGGACTGGTAATGAAATATACTATTTTCTTTAAACGTCAGTAAATCCGTCATTACTTGACTGTGTAGGCGGCCGAGAAGTTTCGTTTTTCCTCCGCCGGAGCTTTACTTTTCACTTTTCCGCCGGCGGAGGTAAAAGTGTTGTCATAGCAACATAGATACTTATTAAACTAAAATTTATATATATCACTCAATTTGTCCACTGCATTTCTAAAAATCCCTAATTTAGGAACAAATTGGTTATTATTTAATCGAACTTAATCAATAACTGCTTATCAATACGGAATTAAAACGCAATCGGAGACGCGATTTTAAAAAAATAATTAGTGTTGACAGTGTCCACTGACAGCTTTATGTTACATTACTATAGCAACAACCTGTGCCTATTCACCGACACCGGTCTACGCCTTGCGAACCCACATCTTTAATAATAATTATTATTACTATTAAAAAGAGATATTTTTGCACTAATTTGTCGACATCTGAAGAAAAAACAGCATATTTTATTTGGAGGAAAAGTTACTTTTCATGGCTTGCTCTCTATTACCAGCCTCACTCCGTTCGGCTGTTAAACACAAGCGCGCCATGAAAAGTATCACTTTTCCTCCATATAAAATAATATACTATTTTCTCCGATTGACAGCAAATATTAATTTTGCAGACACATATCAATCAGCAAAGTATTACTTTTCCAGCCTTGGCAGCAAAGTGAGTACTTTGCTGCCTAGGCAGCAAAATGATTAGTCTCCATGGGAATGAAACGTTTTGCCATAAGTTGTCAAACTATAATTATTATGGACATATACATTTCGATAGCAACCAACCGTTCCAACAATTGCGATTTCTATCAAATTTTAATTTATCACTACAGGAAAAATAAGAAGATTGTGGGAATTGTAATAATTTGCAAATATACAATATACATATCTAATTATAAACAATCCGAGAAAAAATTACATGTTCAACTCGGCAGCAAAGTAGATTGACAACCTTAGCTGAATTCCTAGCCTCGCTACGCTCGGCTATGAACTATCAGCCGCGGCAGTCAATCTACTACTTTACTGCCTAGTAAAACAAATAACTATTTTCTACGACTGCCCTGAAAATAGATAAAAGCGCACTAACAACTGCTCTTGGAAACTGGACATTTCAAACATCGTGTGCAAAGTATACTTATTCGGGTATGTAGATTAAAGGGCTTCGTCTCCGTTTTAGAGCTTCGCCATCAGAAGTCCCATTCCCAGATCTCTAAAAAAGGGGGCCCAATTTTAGGGCTTCACCCCCCTCCTAGGAGCTCCTTTTTGAAAAATTGTGGAAATTGGAATCTTCTAGGGTTTCGCCCCCCTGGGGCATCATTTTAAGGCTTCGCCCCCCCGGAGGGGAACCCCTTTTCCAAATGTGTCAAATCTGAGGATCCCACATCGGGGGCCCCATTTAAAAGCTTCGCCCCCCCCCGAGGACCCCACTTTAAAATTTGTGAAAGATGGGCCCCGTACCAGGGGCCCCATTTCAGGGCTTTTGACCTAAAGGAGCCCCAATTTAGTTCTTCATCCCCGGATGCTCCCTTTTCCGAATATGTAAAAAATGGGTTCCCCGATAGAGGGCAAAGCCATAAGAGGAGACCGCCGGTGAATGGCGCCTTTTCCAAAGATATGAAGAGAATAACTCCAAAAACTAAGGGCGAAACCCTAGAAGGACGCCCCGGGTAGGGCGTCGTCCCAGCCCTGGCATCTCAATACCTACTCATCAAGTAGTTAAACGAATTGCTGTTGAAGTATTTGTATGGTCTTTGTAAACTATAAATATTTTAATTTAAAGACAAGATGCTTGATATAATATTATAATAAATATTATATAATATCAATATTATTTGCAGTCGAAGAGAAAATATAGTATGCAGCGCGTGTGAAAATCACTTTTGACACTCGTGTGATTTATGTTACTCGCCTACAGCTCGTGCCATCAAACTTCACACTCGCGTGAAAAGTGTTATTTTCAACATTAGTTGCACAATATACTATTGGAATTTCCTTATGCAAATAAAGATCTAATCTATTTTTACACATTGCTGTAAAAAAGAACAGTTGATGGTCGTCATATTAAAAGCATGTATATGAGAAAACAGTGCGCGTCTTTAATGTACCTCCTTCCCCCCTTACTAACTTTTAAAACGCTCATTTGTTTGTTACAAAATGTAGGCGTACCAAATAGCAATGGTTAAAATGGCGGACGAGCGCCATGTTGGAACTTTTAAATAAAAAGATGTGTCTTGCGATACCTCATTTCAGTCGTATTATTGAGTACGTTATGATTTCATAATATTAGACGGTTCTATTACCATTCAATACAACATGGAGGCGTTTTTAAAAGTGAAAATTTTTCATCTTTGACATGTCATAAAACCCAAACAGTTACAGAATTACGGTTCGAACTTTCCCTCTTAACTTTTTAGGAGCTATTCTGCCATATAAATTTTAAGTACTGTTAGCTGTCAATTTTTTTTATACATTTTGCCATTTTTTGGCAGCAATGGATAGCCTTAAAAATACAAATCGAATCTCTCTATCTTAAAAGTCCGGATTTAAATTCTATAAAATTATAAATTGTTTAAAAGATACAGAAGATTTGCAGCATGACATCGATCAACTTTTTGAATGGTGTAATGAAAATTGTTTATACTTAAATGTCGAAAAATGTAGAGTTACTTCTTTTACTAGGAAAAATAATCTTATCCATTGCACTTATAATGTTAATTCGGCTAATTTAGAAAGAATCTTCTTGGTTACGGACTTAGGCATTTGGTTTGATTCTAAATTAAGCTTTTTGGATCGTATACAGATGGCTGTAAACAGTGCATTAAAAATGTTAGGTTTTATGATTCGCACTTTGAAAGATTTCAATAATATATGTTGCAAGATTTATTTTGTGCTATTGTTGGATCTGTAGTGGAATATGCAGTTCCAGTATGGTGTCCATACTATTCTACTAGTAACAATGAAGTTGAAAGAGTGCAAACAAAATCTGAGATTTATTGCATATAAATTGGGTATAACATATAATGTAACTATAATGATATTATGCAACTTTTTAATATTGTACTCTATTTAAAATAAATAATAATATGATCAATTCTCTGGAATTACTGCAGCTGGTGTTACTCTATCGTCCACAAAGATCTCCTAGAAATTCACACACATTTCTTACATATCATAGGACTAACTACGGTGTAAATACTCCATTATGTCGAATATCAAAATTGGCAAATGAAAATAGTAATAAAAAATATAGATTTCTTTAATATCAAATGTATTAAAATAAAAAAAAATGTTATGGAATCTTACAAGACCTAACTGATTGTGAGCTTTAATCTGGGTGATTATATATTTTCTTTTGTTGTTTACCATCTAGGTAATTATATTATTACAAATGATATGAAATAATACTGAATATATATTTTATTTTTTATTGTTAATAATTTATTTACTACACCGAAAAAACAGTTTATTTACTATAAACTAGAACCCTTAACTATTAACAAATTTCTAGTTTAAATATGGCTTATTAAATATTTGTTCAAAGTTAGTGCAAAATTTGTTTACACGGTTGGAAACAATATTGTTTTTTTAACACCAAATATTAGTACTAGTTATTAAGCGTTTGTTTCTTTAAAATTCAGATGTATTTTTTGTAAATGCAGGCTATTTGGCAGTTATAATAATTTTATTTAATATAATTATTTTCTTTTTAATAAATAA
>JAEQML010080345.1:0-11625 GCA_016904865.1 Pissodes strobi | reverse complement strand
AGGGGCTTTTCCCTTTCGGTAGTTCGCACTGATAGGTCTTTTTTAAAATGAGAGCTTTGATCTGCCAGAGGGGCTTTTCCCTTTCGGTAGTTCGCACTGGAGATCAAAGTCTGCCGGTATGGGCTGCTGCACAGCTTTTTATATCAAACTTTGACCTCTAATTCGAGTATTGTTTTGAATTGTCAGCAAGGTTAATCATAACAGTTTATACTTTAATTAACAACAATTTATAATTGCGATTCAAGGTTAAGTTCAAACTTTCCACTGTATGATTTTATGTTAGTTGACACATGCCCCCCTTCCAGAAAACGACGGCCTCCGGAGTTTATTACCAGATATGCTATTCCCTTACTACATATATATATTTTTTACATTTTGCATTCAACCTTAAATTAACACTATCACAACCCGGCCGTACTGATCTCTACTCGGTCCAAGACGTTCTGGCTGGATGCAATAGTTTGCCCATTCATGTTACTTGTTGTCCACTTCGTGTCGTGGCTCAGTTTTGTCCACCCGGTATTAGTCTCGGAGTGTTGTCGACTCTGTATGTTGCTTGACCCAGTGCTTTTTGCTTACATGGAACAAAAGAAAGGTTTGTTTTAATAATTAACTAATAACTAATTTAATAACAATCAATCAATTTTTTAGTTGCCAAATACAATAGCAACATATTACCGTTGTGGTCAGATTTAGGCGTCCTACCATATATGTATATTTTTAGGCATATTAAATATTATAAAACGTTTCCGTGTTATCATTATTAGATTTTGATTATCTATCACCATATTTCAGATTCTTATTTATTATTTGTTGTAAATCCCTCGTATTAAAAATAATTCTTTTGATTATCTGGCAGTCCTATATCTATTCGTATTTCAGCATATAATATATTACGATAATTTTAATTACAGCTAACTTATTATTTATAAATATTATAATATGATATGATACGTATTTATACTACTTTGTATAGTCATCAGAAATAGTAAGCAGGTCATGTTGATATTCCATTGCTCGGGTCGACTGCCGCAGTCTTTTGAAATATGCAATTTAGGCTACCGTCTGAGTTTTGATTTTCTATCCTTAACGTGTATCCATCCTGGGAGAGTGGTGTGGGGGAGTGGTTTGTGCTGGTGGAGCTGGTCGTATTGCGTAAGTATCTATATAATTTAAATAATAGATATATTAGGAATATTACAAATGTGCTACATGTTATTGTAAATAGTATATCGTGCATGATTTCATTTGCTGCATGTACAGGGGTTGCTAATAAGGGTAGTGTTGGCTTGAGTTTGTGAAATATTATGTATATTACTGCAAATGATAGCATACTGTTCCATATAACCATGATACTGTGATTTTCGTTTGTCCATTTATAATTATTGGATGACGTTTTCGTTTGCTTGATTTCTGACGTAATCGTTTGTAGCAATTCTTTACTTGATGTTAGGTTAAGATGTGGTATGGATATTGACCAGTTGTGGTTGATGCATTCTTCCATATTACTGAATTTGGGTGGCTGTAAATTTGCTGTCGGATTCAGTATAAACGTTTTTAATTTTGTCCATGCTGCTGGTATTACATGAGTGACTGATAATATATCCTTTTCTTTTGTACAGGGGAATCGGTTTGGAATGATTAATTTCTTTTTTATTTGTAGCTGGCAATGGCACGGGATGAATATTTTTAGCGCACCTGTAGCTGACGTTTTATTGCCCTGTATCGGAGTGCTTAATTCCATACAGATTATCTCCATGCCCTCTTCAGGGTGCGTGATAATATATTCATCATCCCCTATTTCAGTAATGACCATTAGTGAAGACCTGTGACATTTCATTGCGCAGTGAAACGTGAGGTCCTCCACCGAGGCTCCGTGAAATAGTTTTCTGGCGCATGCGGGCCCTTGAAGCATATCGCCGGAAAATCTTGGTAAGTAACACAATTTGTTTTCATATGGTTTGCACAAGTGTAGTCCTGTCCCTGTTATTTGTCTGGTAACCTGATTGTTATTGTTTACAGCTACTGCCAGATACAGAGTGTTATGTTCAATCACACATGTTTGGCCTTCCCAGGCAAATGGATATGTAACTAATTCAAACAATTTCCATTGATTACTTTTCTCGTTTGTAGGAACTTTTATGTGTATTACCAACTGCTCCTGTGAAAAGCTGCATTCACTGATAGGGAGTTCATAGTACTTTGATATATCAACATGCGGGATTGTTAGTTCGTGGCCACCTTTCTCAAGTTCCTTGGCGAGACTTTTGAGATCTTCTCTCAGGATGGATGGCTTCAGGATTGCTATGGGAATTTGGTGCTGTCTGCAGGCGTGGATTACTTCCTGTCTTTTTTGTGCCCTGGTAAGCCTTATTATTTTTCTTGATAGATCTAAGTTTGTTTTTAATGTAGCTAGAATTAAGTTATCCTGAGTATTTTCTTCTGTTCTAATTTTGTTGTTCATTTTCTCAGCATAATCCTCTAGATATTTTATTCTATCCTCTGTTATTTTTAGGGCTGTTGCTGTCTTTTGCTGAGCCTGTTCTAGTTGGATGAATTGTCGTCCCACTATGCCAATCGTCGATTCGAGCCCTTTAGTGATTGAGTCCAACCGCTGTCTTAGTGTATCCTCGTCCATGACCATGGAATCCAGCTTTTGTTGTGTTGCTACCCCGCAACACCAGTTCAGTCCATCGGCAATAAATGATAAGGATATGGCCCGTTTGGATCTTGCAGTTTCCTTTAGGTGAGTTATTTTATAATTGTCCATTAAATCATCTATTTCCATTTCTAACGCTGTTGATATTCCTTCCATATATTTTAAGATTCTGCATTCATCCTTTTCTTTGTCTAGACATTTCCCTCTTATTGGGGGTGGAATATTTATTATTTCTTCTACCCAAGGTAGTTTGTATGTTAGAGGGATACTTCCCGCGTAGGAGATAGTTTTAGGGAGGAGTTTCCATGTGGCCCCTGCTGAGACCTCTACTTCATGGCTGTAGCAGTGGTGTATTAGCACTAATAGTGTCCTGTAACAGAATATTGAGTCTAAGAAGGGTATTTTATCCTTATGCATCTTTCTATCTCTCCCATTTAATTTTATCATATAGATAGCTTTTTAACTGTTCCTTATCTGAGTCCTAATTTTATTATATGCACATTTTGTGTGGACGGCGTGTCCTGCCTTTATTTCTTTCACTGCATTATTTTACAACATTTTTTCTTTCTAGGTCCCTTTTTTTTTCTTTGGACATCGTGACGCTGGCGCTGCCTTTATTCTCTAATACATGGCGCTCGAGGCTCCGGAACCTGTTGCGCTTGTGTAGAGTTTTGGTATGTATATTTATTATTTTATTATCTCCATATATATTACTGTTTGCCATATGTTTATATCGCGTATCCTATATATTTTATGTATTCACTATTTATATCCTATTTTTACTAGTATATTTCTTAATCTCAGCTGATTTTTATGTACATATTCTAAACTTTCAATGCTCCGTGGCCCTTAAGTGTTGTGATTTTCTCGATAAGATATTCATCACTACCTAAGTCCGTTTTACATATAGTCTATGCCTATATGTTTTCTCATTAGATCGTCTTCTACCTAGTTTCCCATTAAACTTCTTATTTCTCCTAGTTTCTTCTCACTCGAAACGCTCATATGTTTTTCTATGACTTTCCCTGTATGGTATTACTCGAAAACAATTGCGTTCTCATTATAACTTTACTAAAGTTTCATTTCTCCATTTAAACTTTATTATTCACATAAATGAACTAAACTTTTCTAGTCTCATTTTTCTCTATATTAACTTTCTATATCATCTATTTGGACACCTTCATGTTATTATGATGACTTTCTCTAGTGTCTTAGATAGTTGTCAATAACACTCGCGTTCCACATTCTATAGTTCCATCTTTCTAATATATCTCTGTTTGCTTCTCTAAGTGCCTCTAATATTTTTCTATGTGCTTTATTTTTTACTCTAAGTATATACAAGATCTATGTACTCTATTTTCCATTCTGATATCTATGTACTCTATTTTCTACTTTAAGTACATATTGTTTCCATTTTAAATGTATCTTATATTTTTCTATATACTCTATGCTAGTTTTTTCTCACTCCTAAGTGTCTTATTATGATTTTTCCTAATATGTAAGGTATTTATCATTGACACCTGGGTTTGTAGATACTGCCCATTGTCATTATTTTCTCCCTAAAATCGCTAACAGTCTTCCTTCGAAGTCCTCGTCTTCTTTCTCATCCATACCTTCACTAATCTCAATTTTATTATTGTCTTTCCCCAAAATTTCTAATAGTCTTCTTTCGAGGTCCTCGCCCTCTTTTTTATCTATACTTTCATTTTTCTCAATTTTATTATTGTTTTGTTGCCCCTTATCTTTATCACGTTTTTCTTTTTCTGCCTCTTGTATAACTAACTGTATATTTGTATCTTCTGTATCCTCTGTACTATCTTCCTCTGTGTGCTCTGAATCACTTCTTAGTTACTTAGTTTCTGTTAGTCTCCTTAGTTTTTGGTATCGTGGTATTTGCTTCGTTTTTGGTTACTTCTTACTTAGTTTCTAGTTTCATTGCATTTAGTTAATTTCTGGTTACTTTTTACTTAATTTTTATAGTTTTTTTTGTATTTACTTAGTTTTTGGTTACTTCTTGCTTAGTTTCTGGTTTCATTCCATTTACTTAGTTTCTGGTTACTTTTTACTTAATTTTTATATACATTTTTTGTATTTACTCAGTTTCTGTTACAGTAGTACTAGATAATAGTATTGTATAACTTTCCCTATATTTGGCGATATCCAGATTTAATACTATTTTAACCTTTCCTCATACATTGTCTATTTATATGTACTTTTTATGAAACTCTAATTTCATCTCTTAGTTGCTCGTATATTTTGCTTTCCAAGTGTCTGACTTGTGATTTTCCCTGTAAGGTATTTATCTGAGACAGTTGGGTTCAAAACTCTTTATACGCCCTGTATATACTCATTTCTTAGTTTCTCCTTTATTTCCTACTTCTTAAAAACCTCTTTTCTTTTCTTCTACTTCTTTTTCTATTTGCTTGTTCCTCCGACTAATAATTGTTATTTTCTCTATTATCTAAGGTATTTGTGATTGCTACGCGTGTTTAAAATTTTAATTTTACGCAACTTTTTTCACCAAAAATTGCTAGTAGTTGTTCTTCTAACTGTACGCCTCTTTTTTTGTCCATAATGGCACTACTCTTAATATTTTGTTGATTATTCTCTTTCTTATATGTTGCCATTGCGTGTTTTGCCTCTCGCATAATTAACTGATATTTATTTGCTTCATTTTCATGATTGACTTCTCTATCTTCTTTCTGATTATTGTTTGGTGATGTGCCGGTCCATTGGTCCATCCTATGCATGTACTGATTTTTCTTACTCTTCTTACGGTCCAACTGTCTTGAAGATGTAGTTTTCTTCTCTGGCTTCCGTGCCGCTGCGTGATGCTAGATCTTAGTTGTAAGATTTATTTAAAAGAAGATGGCTATTTAATACTGGTGCTGACACCAAATGGTCAACAAGGCCAATTGTTATGATTTCCAAAAAATCTCAAAGAAAACTGGTACAGAAAACAATCTCGTGGGTCACCACGGCTATAAAAAATATAGACGGCTTGGTTTGATGCAAAATATTATTTTTAGCTGGATCAGAGGTCTATCTGAAAAAAGCGTATCTCCTCGACGAGTCCTTGGTCCTGTGTCCTATGTACGGGGGTCGAAACGGCTTCCTCATATATATTGACCGGCGGGTAGCAAAAAGAAAGGGCGCCAGAAGGGCGGATCGATTGTTAGGTGGATGAAAGTTTTAGTTTACGTCGTTTACTTTTTATATGTAGTTAATTTAAATATCACTTTGCCTTATGGCGTTATTAATTTTCACTGATTCACTTTTAAGGCGTGCCTGATCAGAGGGGCTTTTCCCTTTCGGTAGTTCGCACTGATAGGTCTTTTTTAAACGTGCCTGATCAGAGGGGCTTTTCCCTTTCGGTAGTTCGCACTGATAGGTCTTTTTTAAAATGAGAGCTTTGATCTGCCAGAGGGGCTTTTCCCTTTCGGTAGTTCGCACTGGAGATCAAAGTCTGCCGGTATGGGCTGCTGCACAGCTTTTTATATCAAACTTTGACCTCTAATTCGAGTATTGTTTTGAATTGTCAGCAAGGTTAATCATAACAGTTTATACTTTAATTAACAACAATTTATAATTGCGATTCAAGGTTAAGTTCAAACTTTCCACTGTATGATTTTATGTTAGTTGACAATAATAGCATTAAGACCTCCAAATTATAAGCGAAACAGTTCAGCAAAGTTTTCTTCCCAGGACACAGGGTTGTGAGAAATGTAAATTGTCCAGCGGCGTAACTACAGAGGGACCTAGGGGGACCGGGCCTCCCCCAAACATCGCTAGCCCCCCCCCCCCCCAAGGAAAAGGCTGACTTTGATTTTTTATCCATATCACAATAACAGGCCCCCACCCTAGGCTCCCCCCAGGCCAGGTGACTAGTTACGCTGCTGAAATTGTCAGTGAAAAGATAATCAATATTAACTACCCTGGCCTTTAAAACTTCGCTATGTTCCTATAGCTGTATAGCTCGTCCCAAAATTGTCAAAACAATGGTCTTTTTGATTAAAAATTCGCCCCTCCCCTCAAACTACTTATAATTGGTTAAAATATTAAAGCTCTGTTACTAATTATAACCTGATTTTATTCAATCTTAAGCTCCTCAAAAAGTTAGACCTAGTTAGGCTTATCGGCTCTCTGTTTCGGATAAGAAAGGGTGTGCGTTTTCAAAACGCCAACAAGCAAAAATAAGTAATTTGTAAGAAGAGCACCATTGATGTGGGCACCTTGCATCGATAGTTTCGCCTCAGTACCTACTTGCTAAAAATATGCAATCCAAACTAATATTATCAATAATAACTAAAACTTAAAACATTAGTAGAGAACATCTTCGCTATTGAGCATACAAACGATATCTAACGAGAGTTGTGACTTCAAAAGAGAACTAAAGATATCTATGAAGAGCAAATTTTATTTTTCAGAAATATTTTAACCAAAGTAATTTGTATATTAAAACATATTTAGGAGGCCAAGGGAAATAAGTATATTGACAAAAATTATAGCTGCATGTACTGACTCGTCAATCGAATGAAGAAAGTAAGACGTTTAGTTAGCATTTCTACGCAACCAAGTATAAATATCTTCCCCATTTTTATTCAGCCAGTTGATGTTCAGTTGGATAATCTCCAGACTTTGTTCTAATGTTCTTGATGCCGATTCCATATTCATTCCATTGAAGTAAGTAGTAACCTAGAATGTTAAGTAAAAAATGTATTATATATGGAAACATTTCGGATATTTATTAAACCTATTGAAATAATTAAGCTCTGTCAAATAAGCCTAAATTTCCTAATTTATAGTAGAGATTATAAATAATAATTCATATAGAAAATATATAATTATAACAAATATGTTCTCCATTAGTTAGCTTAAAGAACAAATTACCTATATTCTATATTACCGTTTTTTAATAATTATCGTTCAAAAATATCACCAAAATCAAATATTAGAAATATGAATATGAACCAAATAAGTACCTATAAAACATTTAAAGGTCTATTAAATTACATTATTAAAATGACGAGGACGAAATACCATTTCAAATTCAGGTACCGTAAGCATTATAACATTATGACCCTGAATCTAGCCACGGCCAACCCTGAATCTAGCCTCGGCCAAAATTCTCATTCCGCGGCGCGTTTTATCACGCCCTTTTTTTCTTAATTTTGAGTTAGTTTGGGTTAGCCTTGGGTTAGTTTTGGTTAGCACTTGGTTAGTTCTTGATGATTGAGCCCCCGTAGCGAGCGAAGCGAGCGGAGGTTCATGCAAAGCCATAATAATACCCCGGCTGACGGATTGCATGTGGCTAGATTCAGGGTCATAATGTTTTACTGCGTACCGTAAAGTTGGACTATTTCGAAATGGACACAACATTTTAAATTTAAATTTCGCGCTGATGCTCATGCTGCGACTGCATAAAGGTATGTTTTCGCGTGTGCGTTTGGCGGTTGCGTCAAGCAGCAGCAGCCGGCGCCGGCGGCAACCTACTGATTCAATACGTTTTTATCAATAACCGTTTTCGTTTGTGCGTCTCAGCGGTACCGCCAGACATCCGGACGCAAGGGTCTGCATTTCGACTGGCTCGTGTCTCAGTCTAGCGGCAGCAGCTCTGCGGTTGAGAGTCTTTTTATTATAGTTTAAAGTGCGAAAAATATGGCGCCAAAGCTTTCTGCCACAGAAGATGACAAATTAATTGATAAAGTGTTAAAAGTGAGAAAATACAGTGCACTTTATAATCCCGAAGAGAAGGGTTACAAGGATTTATCCATAAAGGATGCAATATGGAATAAAATAGCGTCTGTGCTAGACAAAACTAGTTAGCATATATTTATTAAAAACTTTTTAACATTTTTATTACTTAACTACACTACTAGTTCTAGTAATACGAACATTTTTCCCTCCTCATTAAAAAAAAACATAAACTGATTTCGTACTTCAAATCCATCTTCATGGGCAAACTCTCCATGTCCTGTAAAAGGTGTGATATAGATTGAGTGTTCCTTGTGATCTAGATCGAAATTATAATAAGGTGTTTTATTTGTTGTTTCTAAATAATCATCTTTCAACATATTATGTAGACAGCAAGCTACAATTATAAGTTATTGCACTTGTCTGGATTCAAATTTATTGGTCTAAAAAATATTCGAATAATTTCACATAAAATGCCAAAGGCATTTTCGGTGACTCTTCGTGCTCTCATTAATGAGGCTTAATACAAATTGAAATTGCCTAACGTGTAGTCTAAAGCAAACCATAAACTTAGTTTCATTCGAATTTAGGTGGTTTTCAATTAAAATATTATGAAAACCTTCTGTAGGTCGTTTTTTAAAAATGTCGTGAGCTTTTTGCGTTATTTTGCCAAAACTGTAAGGTACTCTTCTTCTTCTTCTTCTTCTTCCTCTTCTATTAGACGGGCTATCAATAAACGTTTTCTATGAATCCTGATAGATCGAAGTATAATAGTCCATAACTGAAAAATTTTTCTATGCAACGCAGCAAATCAAAACCTCTAGATGCACTGCCAGCCGCTGCAGCTGCCGGTTGCTGCCCTACGCAACCGCCAAACGCACAAGCGAAAACATACCTTTACGTTGACTATTTTTTTCTGGTCGGGTAGTAGGTAGGCCGGTTGGGTGTTGGTCAATTGCGCAGAAAAATAAGAAGGTAGTATAATTTCACAGGACAGTTGAGCGCCGCGGCTACTTATTGGATATCGGAAAGTTGCGCGCCGATTGCTTATCCGTAAACTGCAGACGCGTTAGGACCTCGCCATAGGGCGACTGTAATATAAATTGTTTGTGTGAATCGTTGGATTGTCGTACAGAATTTTTGATTTTTTTTCCTGATAAGGGGCATGCCTTGGGTTAGTTTTGGTTAGTTCTTGTTCGTTGAGCCTTGGTACCATTCCTTAATATCTCTATTGCGCGCAACTGTCCTATTACCAATCGGGGCAATAAATCCCTAGCAAAAGGTAAAAGTGACCGCGGCGCGCAAATAACCCATGCCCGGCCGGTTCACGGAGAGAATTGTTAGTTCGGCTTAACGGTTCAACTATTTCGCGTATTAGATAATACGGCGCCTTAATTGCAAATCGAGATGTAAAACTTTATATTGGTGCATTGACGAGGTAAATATAGTAAACAATTTAATGACCGTTACTAAATATTATATGCTTCCTGAGATTATGTGAAAAATCATTTATTTGGACGACTTTTAATAGTTTGGGAGTAATAAGACCGATTTTATGGTGGGGCTATTTCGAATAAAGAATGGGGCTATTTCGAATAAAAAGTGACGCTATTCTAAATAGTGGTAGATCACATTAAAAAGGAAAAGGAACGTGTTTAATGGTTCAAATTAACCACAATTTAGCAACCCTATAACAAACTTATTTTTAGATGATATGGTGCGCAATTACATCGGAAAATTTTCAAACGGCAGGGTAAGAATTTTACGCCTCTAAGATTTATTTGAAAGAAAGAATGCAAACAGCAGTTGAAGCAGTTCAGGCAGAAGTGATGAGTGCCAATAAGTACCCTGTCTGAAAATTTAAGAAAGAAACATTATTCTCATTCAAATGCAGGGTATACACGAATGTTTTTCGATGAGGTGGAAAAATGTTGCATAGACCACATAAATGTAGTAGTTTGATTGTATGGGCCTTCGATTGCTGGCAAAAGGTTATCTAGACAAAAGAGGCATTGTCTTAACGAATTTGAAGAACAACTTACCAGGATTGGACTGGGCTAGGATTTTTTTTTAAATACATAAAGATCAGCTATCGTACCGTTACTGAGCCATAATTTTAATAAAGTGTGCTGCTTTAATACATCAAGTTATTGATGAGTTCTTTGCTAATGCGAATAAAGCTTTGGACGATGTGGATTCAACTTTGTTAATAAATTACGACAAAACAAATCTGATAGATAACTCAGCAGCTAAGGAATGTAATTTTAGGAATATCCAGAAAGTCTTACAAATCCAAGTAAAACGGCCATTACGTTGATTTAAAGTCTGAACACCTGTGGGATTCGTAAATACAGAGTGGTTCCCCAGGATGCTACTACAAGAGAACTAAGACAAGCTGGTTCAATTCCATGAGGTTTGAAGACTGTTTTTTTAAGTTATAGTTTGTTTCCTTTGGTCGCGAAAATATCACTGCAAAGACCGAACCTTTTAAGTAGTGTGTCTTAAGAGAGTGAGTCCTCACGGAGGAGGTAATTTACTAATTCGTGAGGACTTACGCTCTTTTAATTACTAAGGAGCCTCTCTCCTCATGAAATAAGTTTGTGCCTCCCTGTAGAATCTTAATGTATTTCCCCTCTCCTTTTCTACTATTAACCCTTTAACATCGGGAGACGCCAGATCGCGCATTTCTTTGACTGCCATATTTGCGGCAGACGCATATTTTCGAACGACCTAAATAGTACTTGAGATCGGGAAACACGCGGCGGCGGCTCATCAACCTGTTAACTAGGAGCAAATTTTTTTATTAGTTTTATATACAGACTTTAACCCGTCAGTATTCACCAAGCTGTTGTTGGGTATACAGTAGGGTGGGGTGAAAAATGATTTTTTTTTATTTCTTTGGTGTAATAGTTACACAAAGTTTCCATTAGGATCACATATTATCCATACCAATTTTTGTTTTAATCGCTTTATATTTAGAGGGTCCGCCAGACCCACCAATGTTAGAAAAGAAGTTGAAAATTGCAACTTTTTTAAATTCGTATGTAACTGCATTCTTTACGTGTAAATGTTACTAATAGCAAAAATTATACTCAGGTTAGTCATATACGCAACACTACGACTAATGGTAATTGCGATCAATCATTTAGAGGGTCCGCCTTCCGCCACAGCTGCGGCTTTAAATTTAACGTTTTACTATTTTATTTAATTCCTTTAATTCGAGCCCCGTACTTAGTCCGTGCCTGTCGTAAGTGAATGAGTGGGAGTGAGTA
>JAEQML010080344.1:0-11625 GCA_016904865.1 Pissodes strobi | reverse complement strand
GAAAGGAAACTAACCAGGTGCTAACCCAAACTGACCCAAGACATACCCAAAATCAAGAAAAAACTGTTAGGAAACATAATCTTAAAAAAAAAAACCAACGGGGTTTGAACCCGGGTCGTCCAGGTGAAACCCAGCTATCTAAACCTCTACACCACGAGAGCTCGTGACAGAAATTGATTGCATCACGAAGACATATTGTAATACGAGATGAATCGACCAATAGGAGAGGTCGATTTTTACATAGTGCACTATTTGTGTAAAGGATCTTAAAATGCAGATGACTACGCCCATCGAGCGACATCTAGTAGGGCTGCATATACAATAACAGCACCCGCCCTAGCTCTCGTCCGCCATAGGGTGACTGTAATATAAATATACATTAAATGTGACTGCCTTTCATGTGTTGGGTTAGTTTTGGTTAACTACTAGCGCTGATGCTGTTACTGTATATGCATCCGGGCTGAACTGTCCTTCTCCGGGCTAGAGATTCAATGGTTTGGTAAAAAAAACCCGAAAAATTGGAAAAAAACACGTTTTTTCCGTTTTTACTGAATCCTTAAAAAAATTGGAGAAAAAGGAAAAATTGAAAAAAAAATTAACTGAAAACCCAAAAAATACGTTAAAATTAGCGATATAAGGGATAAGGGTAGATTTTTCCATATTTTTGCACTATCTGAAGGTCGCTTAAATAAAAAACAACACGAAAATGCTTATTTTTATTTTAAAATATAAAAATAAAACTCTTTATCTTTATTAACAAAATAAAAATAGTTTAAAACAAAACGAAATAAGTAAAAAAAAAACAACAAAAAAAAGCGTTACTAAAACCCAGGCTTAGGAACAAACTCTTAGGAACAGTTGCAACTTGCAATGTTGCAAAAATACAAGAACAAAAAATTTACTCTGTGGAAGATAACAAATAATATAAATGCAAAACGTAAAATTAACAAAAAAAAGTAATAAAAAACTTTATTTAGCCAACGCCAAAACGCTTAAAGGAATTTTATCTTGACTGTCAGTATCCGAGTCCGAGGACTCCGAGGGAATGTCTTCAGAAATATCTGAGTCCGATTTCTTTTCCGTAACATTTCCTTCGCCATCTTGCTCGTGATCATTAATATAAATCTGTTCCAGAAGCGGATATGGTCTTGGATTGTGAACGAGCTTGTCATTTTCATCCAATTTTAAACTAGACTGAATGGCAACAAGCTTTTGAACTTTATCCTTTGTTATCCTGTTCCTTTTATTGGTATGTATGACACCATGTAACCAGTTTATTTCTGATGAGGCGGAAAAGGGAGGTCCATTTAAAATCCTGGAAGCAATTGGCATAAGTGACTGTGAGGTACACAAAAATTTAATAAACGAGCAATTTCCGAAATAAAATTAATAGCCAGCGTTGAGAGGCGGTGATAGAAAACTGCAGACGATCGTTTTCCTGTCATATGCCTATATACCTAATACGGCCAACAGAGGTATATGGTATATATCATAAAATTATAACAAGCAACGAAACAACTGAAATTGTGCCGCCTCGTCTGTTTGTAAAGATGTGGGGGATTCACGGTGCACCGATAAATTAATTTCCGCGTTGCATTTTTTTATAAAATATATATACAATACCTTTCCAAATATTGAAAAATATTTAATAGCTAAAGCAAGCATGGAACAAAACTGTTTTGGTTATTTTTAATAAAAATTAAATTTTTCCGAAATTTACCGTTTTTTTTTCCAATTTTTTCAGGAAAAAAAAATGGTTTTTTCCAGCATTCAAATTTTCCAGAAATTTTGAATCACTAGCCCTGTCTCCGGGCGTAATCATCTTAGTAACGCATTTGGTACATAAATAGCTATAAACTGCTTATATTCACTTGATCGTGCTCCCATGATCAATTCGCAGAAAATACTAGCTTCGGCTTCTGTTTAATGCCCATGTACTTATGACAAGTTTACTAAATAAATTTAGTCAGTAAATTTTAATAAAATAGTAGACTTTTTCAGCTTCTGAATTTTATACCCTAGGTATGGGATTATTCATAAATTGTTGGCGTAATAGGCGAAGAACAAAAATAAATTACAAACAAAAATAAAAATAAATTAAATAAACCATTAGTTCTTAATTTCTTATGTCCACTTGTGTCAGGTAAATGTTGCCTCAAACCGAACCTTACAAATGTTTAAGAAGATCTAGTATAAATAAGTGTCTCAATTGGTACTGGTCGCAAAAAATCGAATTCATAATTATACTTTGGTCTGTGCAAACTACCCCCTAAAAATATTATTAGTCTTAATTAAAACTGATGAACATCTTAGCATCATAGTGTAACAAAGTACTAGAGTAATCTATCAACACATAGTCTTGATGAATGAGACCAACTTGTATTTTTAAATTATATTACTTTAGTTGACCAGGTGCTGCATGACTAACTTTCCAATTGCCTATATACAGCCGAGTGTTGGTATCAAAGAAATCGAGATTAATAACTGCCTTTAATTATTATCGATTTGAAAGAGAAATTTCCTTACCTTATGCTTTCTCCTTAATGAATAAAACTAGGCCGAATGGTTCTTACCTGGAAAAAAAAATAATAATGGTAAAATCCATGCAATTTATTTTAGGTATTATAAGTTAGCTGAGCCAGGGTTGCATTCCGCCATACTTATTTAAAAAAATAAATACTAACTGAATTATAATAACCATATTCACAAATTATAAATATAAATCACCAGAATCATGTAAACCAAACTAATTTCATTTCTAAAAAGCAAATATTCTTTAAATTTAATATCTTTAATTTTATTGTAAAATGGGTCACTGTGAAAATGACATTTTTAACAGCACTATGGCATGAAGTGAAATAAAAAAGGAATTTGAACTCTTCAAGTTCAAATATATCGATACAGCTGCTCTGATGGGTTCGTAGTCGTCCCTCATTTTCGACCGTTCTCTTGACGGATGTCTAAGATATTTTTTGGCATTTGTCATGGTATTTCCCTTCCGAGCGATGAACGTGTAGATTGTAGATAGAGAAAAGTCAAGATTCTGAAGTCGAGATATTATCGTTGTAATTTTGACCATCAGGTCTACTATTCTTATTAATTTATCATGAGTTAAATTGGCAAGCACTCTGCCGTATTATCAGCAATATCGTCTCGTAAATGTATTTTATGTAAAGTGATGTGATGCTGACCCACATGGCGTGACGTGTAGCTTCACAGGAAGCAGTAAAACTTTAATTGGGACCACCCAAGTAGCCGTATGAGTTGCCAGTGAATTCCACTTCCGTATGACCATATAAAAATGACACGCAAGTAGGCCCTATAATTACTTATTTGACTTACCATACCTTACCTTATCTTTTTCGAAACTACCGTTATATGCTTCCCAAACTACGGAAATTCCGGAAGGTGCCGACGTAAAAACCAAGCACAATGTACCGGATAATGACAAATCGGAGAAAAACGAGGACTCAGACTGATAGAAGTAAGAGGTCAAACGGAAGGATCAGTAACAAAGGATCAGCTCCAGTCGATGGAAACTGGAGCCATAACAAAACTGCCGTAAGGAACAAACCTGAGCCTATTAAGGGAACAAGTGATACATGCGAGTTGCGAGTAGCAAAAAAATATGCATGGATATTTGTCTCGGGCCTCGAGAAAAATACAACAACTGCAGAAATCCAGGAGTTCGTTAAATGCAGAGGATCACAAGAATGTATTTGTGAGCAGATGAAGACCCGGAAAGATAATATGTTTGCATCGTTCAAAATCCGAGTTTTGGAGCAAGACAAAAAATGGTTATGGATGCCTCCTTCTGGCCAAAGGGTATTAACATTAATCATTTTTTACACCTAAAATGGCCAAGCCACAGAAACAAGTAGATGGGACATATCTGAAGATTCTACATTATAATGTCGGCTCACTAAGAAATAAGATAAATGAACTAGATTTAATCGCAACAACTAGGGAGTATGATGTCATAATTATCACTGAACACTGGCTGAAGAAGGATGAAATAACTGCACTTAAAATGGAAGGATACATAACGGGGGCCTTTTTTGCTAGAAGCGACTTTGATGGAGGCGGAACCTGTAACCTGGTAAAAGAAAACTTGGAATTCGATCCAATTACAATGGTTGATAATATAAATAAAGAGAAGCATATTGAAACATGTTGTATACTCTTAAAAGCTCACAATATTTTGATTTTTCAGAAAGCAGCATAGCACTTCTTAAGTCTTATCTTGTTGAGCGCACACAGACAGTGAGGGTGGGTGGGGGTGTCATCCTCAGAGGGTTTGTTAAGGATGGGAGTACCACAGGGCTCAATTCTGGGACCCATTTTGTTTCTGATTTTTATAAATGGCCTGCCAATGTGCCGGCTTGTTCTATATATATTATTTGCGGATGATACTACTCTCACAATTCATGATGATGATTTGGAAGGTTTGATGAGGAGGGCGTGTGAGGCACAATCTGAAGCAGAAGAATGGTTCAATGCCAACAAGTTAATGCTTAATAAAGATAAGACCCAGATTGTATTTAGATCCAAAACTTACATGGGACATTCATTCAGAGGAAGTATCGGGAAGATTGAGGAGCATTGTGTTTTTGCTGAGAAACCTCCGTGACTGTGTATCGCGCACAACATTGTTAAGTGCTTATTATGGCCTCTTTCACTCAGTCATGATATATGGTATTCTGGCTTGGGGAGGTGCACCCGCTGCTGCAAGATTGTTTTCTCTGCAACGCAGGGCTATTAGGATCCTAGCAGATCTGGGGTTCAGGGATGACTGCAGGCCAGCCTTCAAAAGATTAAACATACCTACTCTCCCATCAGTGTGTATTATGGAGTGTGTACTCTATGTAAAAAAGTTTGAACACCAATTTTTGTCCCATAGTAATATCCACGATTATGAAACCAGACACTCCCATGATATTGTACCTGCATATTGTCGCCTGTCTAAGTGCCAGAATCGACCGGAGTTTATGGCTGTTGAGCTCTTTAAGGAGTTACCAATAGATATAAAAAAATCTACCCATTAAACCTTTTAAAAAAGCAGTTAAGTCTAGTCTGCTCTGAGGCGTTTTACAACACACAAGAGTTCCTTCAGCATTAGGTCTTCAGTTTTAATTTGTTGCTGTCTGCTTCCGACATTTTGACGTTTTTAATTCTGACCTCTCTTAAGTGTATGTATATGGTTTCACTTATGAGCTTGTCTTGTTCTATCTTTTAGGCGCTATACTATATAATGTTGTTAATCAGT
The DNA here is from genome assembly GCA_016904865.1 of Pissodes strobi. NCBI lineage: Eukaryota > Metazoa > Arthropoda > Insecta > Coleoptera > Curculionidae > Pissodes > Pissodes strobi. The sequence goes on along the minus strand of JAEQML010080344.1, from coordinate 6,359 downwards.
TACTTCTTTTAATGTTAATATTTTAATTTTGTAAATTTAATTTTAAATGTGATTTTGGGGTTTTATAACTTACATTGTAGTTTTATCTATTTGTTTACTTGACTTGTGTAAATACTTACGTATGTATTTTGACACCAATAAACTACAGTTTACATTTTTACAGTTTAATATTGTAATTATCTGATTTAGTCTTCTGTATTACGTACATTTACTTAAATGTTACGCCCTTACTGTAGCTCATATAATTACTTACCTTTTACCGATCTATTACCATTTCTTATCATTATTTGCTTAATTATTTCGACTTTCATTATCGTATATGATATTATCTTGGTTGGCAAATTTCTTGTTAATATCATTATAATTATCTGATTTACTTAAATGCTACGCACTTACTGTAATTTACCATAAGGCAGTAGACCGTCTTACATAACTACCACTTTAGGTTTTTGTCCATAAGCTGGTTACAGAACTGAACTCACTTCGATTCCCCTATAGATATTCATTGAATATCTATATATTTTCTTCAAAGGTCAATTTATTTGATTTAATATTTCGTTTTTAACTGTCTATTTGTCCACTGATATTATCGCTGCCATGGGATTAATTTATAATTGTTTTTATTTAGGTTATTAATATTTATTTAAGGTGTCTTATTTAAGGCGTTCTATGATTATCTGTTACTTAGTCAGAACTTAAATAATTCATATCTTACTTAGGAATATGTAAAAAAGGAACTAGACAGTATTAATGATTTAGAACTTAAGATTAAAGGTTAATGGGTGATACTTATTTTAAAGAATCTTATTATTATTTTAATAATTCCAATTATGATGGAGACCTAATTAATTGCACATTGTGCACGTTATGTCTAAAAATATATTTAATATTTAAATAATTAGCTTAATTAGGATATTTGATGATTATTTTGGTATGCTGAAGTAAAGGTCAAGTCGAGTTTATGCAATTTCTTTTCAGGTTTCTCAATATTTTTAGATAGGGCATTTTTCTAAATTTTACTACCCTAATTTCAATGCTTAAAAACCGTTGATATATTCGTATCAGAAAATTTACTGGCACCTCCGCCCAACTTATTTTACGATCCAGACCTATAAATATTAACACCGCTGAGTGAACCAGGCATATAGACCGGTTGTTAAGTAATTAACTAATCGCGTTACATTATTCATTCACTCATATGTACATCACGATCCAGCTCAAACCGTATGTCTTGACATAGAAACTTGTCCCATAAGAAGGAATTTTTCAAAACTCAAATTTCAAGGTGCTGATGAAGCAACAGCCTAAAAACTGAAAATATTTTTTATGTCAAAAGGTATATGCTATTTTCAAATACCCCCAAAATAAACGAGTGATTGCTATTCTTTTATTAATACATTGAACTGAGAAAAAAACACATGTCATAGAGGTTTGAATTTCTGGTAATTTAGGCATATTATATTGCGCTTTCTTTTATAGAGTATTTTATATTTTATAGTACAGACATTGTATAGTAAATCATGATTCGATGTACCGAAAAACATCAAGTTCTCATTTTGAAACTTCTCGCATATTTTAAACGGGATAAAGAAGCTAAAACACCCTTGTTGTGTCGGTCAAATTTGCCCCCCGTATCAAACAAATTTCAAAAATAAATGAAGCATAATTTTGCACACATTTTGTACAATTTTGCACACCACAAATAAAATTTTGCACACCCACACAAGGAAACCTAGAGCCGTTTTTTATACGGGGGCAAACTTGACCGTTACAATATTGAAAAATTTTGATGCCACTCGATTCGGCAAATTTTGCACAATTTTGCACACCTATTTTCAAATTTTGCACACTCTTCTGGGTAAAGTTATGAGGTGTTAAAAATGTGAATCCCCCCCCCCCCGTTTGTCAAAATGTGGAAAATTTTTGATGCTGCTAGGTTCTACTAATTTTGCACACCAATTTTCAAATTTTGCACACTTTTCTGGGGAAAGTTATGAGGTATTAAATATTTGCATTTCCCCCCCGTTTGTCAAAAAGTTGAAATGCTGCTAGGTTCAACTAATTTTGCACAATTTTGCACACATATCTTCAAATTTTGCACACTTTTCTGGGGAAAGTTATGAAGTGTTAAAGATTTGCATTTTCCCCCCGATTGTCAAAAAGTTTAAAAAATTTGATGCCGCTAGGTTCAATAAATTTTGCACAATTTTGCACACCTATTTTCAAATTTTGCACACTTTTCTGGGGAAAGTTATGAGGTATTAAATATTTGCATTTCTCCCCCCGTTTGTACAAAAGTTGATATCTTTTAATGCTGCTAGGCTCAACTAATTTTGCACAATTTTGCACACATATTTTAAAATTTTGCACACTTTTCTATGGAAAGTTATGAGGTGATAAAAATTTGCATTTTCCTCCCGTTTACTGCTAGGTTCACCTAATTTTGCATAATTTTGCACACCTATTTTAAAATTTGCACACTTGCACACTTTGCAAAGTTATGAGGTGTTACAAATTTACATTTTCCCCGCCCCGTTTGTCAAAAAGTTTAAAATATTTAATGCTGCTAGGTTCAACTAATTTTGCACAATTTTCTGGGGAAAGATATGAGGTATTAAATATTTTCATTTTCACCCCGTTTGTCAAAAATTTGAAATCTTTTAATGCTGCTAGATTCAACTAATTATGCACAATTTTGCACATCTATTTTCAAATTTTGCACACTTTTGTAGGGAAAGCTATGAGGTTTTAAAAATTTGCGTTTTTCCCCCCGTTTCGTTTGTTAAAATGTTGAAAAAAATTGATGCGGCTAGGTTCAACTAGTTTTGCACACTTTTCTGGGGAAAGTTATGAGGTGTTATGGATTTGCATTTTGCCCCCCGTTTGTCAAAAAGTTTAAAATTTTTGATGCTGCGTGGTTCAAGTAATTTTGCACACTATATATATATAGTAGCACCAAAATTTTTCATTTTTATGACAAACGGAGCAAAATGGAAATTTTTAACACTTCATAACTTTGCCCGGAAGAGCGGCCAAAATATTGTTACGGCTAGACTAACAACCATCCGGACGTTTTTGTGCTACCCTATAGAACTAGCCGCCCCGCCGTGCCCCTCGCTTCTCTGTCTGTATGAATCATCGCCCGGCTCGACGCGAAGTTTCGGGTAGCTGGAATTATCTCGATGGCTTCGTCGAGATCATATAGAGTGGCCTCGGAATACTTCCCGAATATTCGTGATAGATTTGAGATTATATATAAGCAGACCTAAGTCGGTTAGTTAGTTCAGTTAATCATTGAATGTTGAATAGATATTAGTGGTAAAGTTATAAGACTAGTATAGAGTGTTAAATTGTATACAGTGGTAGTGAATAAAGAGAGTAGTAGTTGAAAATAGCAAAGTTGTAATTCTGTTAAGAACCCACGGGAAAAACGTAACATTTGGTGTCAGAAGTCGGATTGTGAAGGGACCGGACTAGCGAAGTATTTTTCGAGGAAAGAAGTACAAGTACGTCAACGAGACCGTTTCATTGGTGGATTCTGGTAAAATTTTATACCATTCTATGGTCAATACAAGGCAACAAACGGCGGAAATGGAGCAAATAAATAAAATGTTGGCCGATTTCATGGAAAATCTAAATGCTGAGAGACAAATAGAACAGGACCGGCTGCAAAAAAATTTTTCAAGATCAAGAAGATAAAAAGCAAGCGGATCGGGAAGAGGATGAACGTAAAAGGCAAGCAGAACAGGACCGGCTTCAGAAAATTTTGCAAGACCAAGAAGACAAAAGACAAGCAGAACAGGACCGGCTTCAGAAAATTTTAAAAGACCAGGAAGATAAAAGGCAAAAAAAAGAACAGGACGACCGGCTTCAGAAAATTTTGCAAGATCAAGAAGATAAAAGACAAGCGGAACGAGAACAGGATGAACGTAGAAGGCAAGCAGAACAGGACCGGCTTCAGAAAATTTTGCAAGATCAAGAAGATAAAAGGCAAGCGGAACGGGAAGAGGCTGAAGGTAGAAGGCAAGCAGAACAGGAACAGCTGCAGAAATGGATGCTGGATGTAATTGTAGGCGAGCAAGGAAAATTACAGAAAATATTGGACGGGCAAAATGAGAAATTTGAAAAAGAAGTAGGTAATATACAAAAAGAAGTTGGAAATGTACAAAAAGAAGTTGGACATGTACAAAAAGAAGTTGGGAGTGTACAAAAAGAAGTAGGAAACGTACAGCAAGAAATGAGGAATCTACAAGCAGAATTTAGCAGACTAAAAAATCAAGGATCCACCGAGAGGGTATTCGCCACAGGACAACATATTAAACCTCCACCCTATGACGGTCAAACATCCTGGACAATGTACAAAAGGCAATTTGAAGCCGCCGCTGTTGCCAACGGTTGGAATAATGAAGAAATGGCTACATCACTAGTGGTAGCGCTTCGTGGGTCTGCCCTGGAACTACTGCAGACCATTCCCATCAGCCAACAAGGGAAATATGACATACTTGCAGCTGCCCTGGAGAAACGATTTGGAGACCAACATAGAAGACAACTGTATCAGGCACAAGTTAAGTCCCGACATCAGAAGCCTGGTGAAAACCTGCAAGAATTTGAGGCCGACATTAGACGTCTGATTCAGTTGGCCTATCCGGGAGCAACGGAAGAATTTCAAGAGGAACTTGTTGCTGAATATTTTGTGGACGGTGTCAGAGATGCAGAAACTCAGAAGATGTTACGTCTAGCCAAATTTGATAGCAGCCGTGAAGTTTTGGGTAGAGCTCTGGAAATCGAGGCGGCCTGTAACATCTCTAAGCCAGCAATCAGGGACGTATCCATCGAGGAAGAAAATTTGGCGAATAATTGTGAACTAACTGAAATGGGCGGTATTTTGGAGAAATTAACCGAAGTTCTTCAGGCCACGGAGAGATTCCGGGAGTCACTAGAAGTTAGGCCATACAACCGCAATCAGTGCTATAGATGTGGCAAGACTGGACACTTCAAAAGGGACTGTCGAGTACAAAGATTCCAGGAGCCAATAGAAGATAGGCCACATAGCCGAAATACATCAAATCAGTGCTATAGATGTGGAAAGACTGGACATTTCAGAAGGGACTGTCAAGTACGGATATTCCGGGAGCCAACAGAAGTTAGACCATGTAATCAAAAGGCTATAAATCAGTGCTATAGATGCGGCAGGACTGGGCATTTCAGAAGGGACTGTCAAGTACAAAGATTCCGGGAGCCACTAGAAGATATGCCACGTAACCGAAATGTTTCAAATCAGTGCTATATATGTGGCAACATTGGGCATTTTAAGAGAGACTGTCGAGTACAACTACGACCTACAGCTCCATCCAGAGACAACAGCAGTTTAAAGCCAAGTCAGGAAGAGTTGAAACAATATAACTTTAAGGCTAAGCACAGGGAAGGAAGATGGCATAGTAATACAGATGCTTTATCCAGAAGGTTATGTGAGGATAATTATAAACATCGCCAAAGAACTGACCAACGAGGAGGAATCACTCCCATTAGGCGAATCAGGTTTAAGGTTGATCAGCAGTGGACCACAGAGCAACTGAAGAAGGATCAGCTTGAGGATAATGAAATAGCACTGCTACTAAAAGCTAAGGAAGAACGTCAACCAAGACCAAGCTGGAGAGATATTTCAACTAAGGGATCTACTTTTAAATCTCTGTGGGCTCAGTGGGACTCCCTGGTAGTTGAAAATGGACTCCTTAAACGAGCCTGGGAAAGCGCCGATGGCAAAGTAGTGAAGACGCAGTTAGTGGTACCAAGGAAGAGGGTATCGGAAATTCTGGACGAAGTACATAATAGAAAGGTTGGGGCTCATCTCGGACTTAACAGAATGATTGACAAGATCCGCGACAGATTTTACTGGGTCAACTACTGCCAGGATGTGAAATCATGGTGCCATCAGTGTTCAACCTGTACCTCAAGTCAAGGACCCCAGACAAGATCCAGTGGGAAGATGAAACAGAATGATGTGGGACTACCGTTTGAACGTCTCGCCAGTAACCGAATGAAGGCTCGATATGATCTCCAAGCTAACTCTAAGGGATTTCGGGTGAACGATAAAGTCTGGTTATATAACCCGCAAAGGAAGACAGGAAGATCTCCCAAGCTATCACCAGTATGGGAAGGACCCTATACAGTCGTCAAAAGAATTAATGACGTTGTGTATAGAATTCAGCGTAGCCCCAGAAGCAAATTGAAAGTTGTCCACCTCGACAGGTTGAAAGCATATCACGGACATGAAGTAGCTGATCGGGACGATCAGAATTAAGAGGGAGGCAATGTTACGGCTAGACTAACAACCATCCGGACGTTTTTGTGCTACCCTA
>MU196938.1:346-11625 GCA_016904865.1 Pissodes strobi | reverse complement strand
TCGAATAATGTAAAATTTTCCATTTAGAACTATAAAACTTACTTCATAAATCGTAAAATGCTTAGTTAAACTTTGAAAAGTTTAGCACGTCCGAAACGTTATTCAGAAAGTTATAAAAATTAATTATTAACGCTTCATACACCCTCAAAGATAATTTAAACTTGAAAACGTTCGGTATAGTCAATTTATCCCGTCCGCCTACCTTTAATAAAGCAAAAGGCATCGAAGAGACCGTGTATCCCGCAAAAACCATTAAGGTTTCGTATGATCCAGGGGGAATAAGTGTGGATTTCGAAAGCCCCCGGGATTTCCTAATGTCGGGCAGCTGGGTCGAAAAAGAAATAATACCAGTATCAGATCACGTGTAAGGATGAGCCACCTTTCAAAAGGTAATTGTTTCCAAGGGACGAGTTGATTAAGTGGTGAGAGAGAGAAAGAATTTCCAATGTATGCAGTAGTCATTTGCGTAATTATTACTGATCTAGTCGAGTCATTAATAGTGCGGTAGCGAACGATATCCTTTGGTAATAATGAATATATTTTCGAATGGAAGCAACAAAATCAAAAATTATAATTTTTAGTGCGCTTGGGGGCTGTAATAAAATGAAACAATTTTAGCTTGCTAGAGAAGAGGAGAAAATTGGCACTTTATTCAGTTAATCAAAAAAGTTAACCTATCTGAATAAAGCTCAGTTTGAAAATTGAAAATTCCTTAGCTTTGGCCGAAGAAATAATTATTCGTCATAGTGTTAGGAAGACAGTATTTATTGTGTAGTCAATATATAGTTAGGTAGCTTTTCATACAGTAAAAAGTTTTGATGCGTCCAAAGCGCAATGTTCTATTATTACTTGAGTATTAAATAAAATAAATTATTTATTTATACCATACGATCAGAGTGGAAATCGACTTGTAAAAGGCCGCAGCTAAATCGCAAAGCTCATATGGCAAGAGAAAAGAACATTAAGCCGTTAAAAAGATTTAATATAAATCTAATGTCAAAAAAATCTACATGATTAACTGACAAAAAGGGCTTCAGATCTAAATTAGACTCAGTACTCAAGCATGCGAAGTTAAACTAATTGAAATCTGGAAACGGTAGTTCGTTGAAATACTGTGAAAATACACAGAGTTAATAAATATCTACGGAATCGCCAGTAGATAAATTTTATTATTATCGCATTGGAGAAAACGTTAAAGTAGCAAATAAATGTGGAATTTTTTACACATGAACAACGGTACTTGGTGAGAAGGAAACTGCAGGAAAATTCTATCATCTCTTTGCACGAAAACCAAGAAAACAAAATGGCAATTTAAGTTCCGCAAGATGTGAAGGAATAAGGAATTTGCAGTGAGCAAATGACAGTCATTGATGATGAAGAGGATAATACTCAATATGGTCATAATTTTGAGGTTGTTTTGAATACTCCATTATGAATTATTAAAATTGAATCGTACTATCGGCCAAGGTAATACATAGTTGATTCGAATCGCCTAAAAGTTAACAGTATCTATTAATCCAAACTCACCATAATTTAGACTGCATTCAAGATCTATCAAATATCTCATTGTACAAGATTTCTCTACTATTTTTCTTCGTTGTAGTTGATATATATTGCCTAAATAGATTACTAAAATGGACGACTATTCTCCTCTTGATAGCGGTGTAACGATTTTACTATATTTTTAGGGCATGGAATGCACTCTCGGTTTTAACTTTCTTATTATACGGGCTTGGCATTATTATTTTGCGTAAAATCTGATCTAGATACTCTTCATCCAGTTTGATAAAGCTTTCCGTCGCGAAAAGCCGGGAAAATGGTTTTTGTATTTTCCGTAGTTCTCGCGTAGTACAAGTAAAACGCTGGCAATACTTGCCGTGAATCGTATGCCGCGAGGTCCTCACCTAACGGCACGACGTGAGTAGCGTCTTCTGACAGCGATCTGTTTTGATCTTTTCTTGTCGGTTCCACGACGCCACCCGACGTTGGCCGAATCGGCAGAATTACCCATGTGTCCGCGGTACGCTAGATCTCTTGTAATCGTCTGATAGGTCAGTAGTTCGATAGTGTGTTTGAGATGCAAAGGTTGCTGGTTCGACCCCCGTCAGTGCCAAGCTATTTTTTAATTCTTTTTTTGGTCATGTTTGTAAAAAGTTTTTTTTCCTTGATTTTGGGTATGCCTTGGGTTAGATTTGGGTTAGCACCTGGTTAGTTTCCTTTTCTTGAGCCCCCGTAACGAGCGCAGCCAGCGGAAGGTCATGCGAAACAACTTAATTATTACCGAAATTCGACCAGTCACCGAAGGTCACAAGAAAAGATCAAAACAGACCGCTATCTGAAGATGCTAGTCACGACGTGACGCCCTCCCCACCATGCGCCCAGGCCGCATCGCAATGAACAGGCAGAATCCATCCGGGATCCGGTCTAAAAGATGCAATACAGTGTATATCTAAATAGTTAATTTTGGTTAATTTGATCAAAGTGACTTAACTATATGTAGAGAGTAGTGTAAGAAGGAAACCCTCACATCTATTCAAACAATTTATTTGCCTTGACATTCACTTTTTTTGCTTAATAATAAAATATTACATATGCATGAAAATGTATAGTATTGCTACCATTTTCGGTAAAAATGCTACATAATGATATGCCATTTAAAATACAATTTGCCCTAGGATAAGTAGCAAAAAATATGCAGAGTCGCATTCAAAATGTCAAACCCGAAATGGAAAAATAAACTATTAAGTATATTATATGCTCGATAACCGTGTGCGCTAAGTTCGTGGTTCGGGTGACATGATAATATAGCATCAGATGGCTTACTTAAGTAAAATTTTGAATCAAAATTTGGGAAATAAGCCTTCCCAATATTGGAATAATTAGGGACCTCAGTAATCTGGGGCAAAATTGTTTTTACTCTGCCAGATGTTACCTGTATATTTTGAGGACTTCATCATATACTCAAAATAAATAAAGATCATAATTCTCGTGGACATTTCCAGGTCGCCTATTTTTTAATAAAATTTATATTTTCACAAAATGTCACGATAAACCACTTCTTCTGCAGATCGCTGCCTCCATGACAAATTTGAATGCGAATTCCTAGTGATTGGACTCGCGTACACCTAATGAAAGTAGCTTGGTCGTTGCATTCCGTTTCTTACCATTTGATACCGCGGCGTTAATCCTATTTTTTTATTCTTATTTCTTACCTTTACGTCATGCATACCCTATTCCCCCTTGCTAAATCTTTATTTGGTTATGATTTAGTCAATGCATTAGGTAAAATATATAGGTACGCAAAAGGCATCAGGACCGAACGGAATACCTGCCATCTTCTTAAAGAACTGCACCAACGAACTAACACCAGTTTTTTCCAGGCTGGTTTCTCTGTCTTACGGAAAAGGGATTTACCCATCTTCTTGGAAAATCGCTCGAGTTCCAAAAAAGGCAAGCAAACCACGCCTTCAAACTATCGCCCAATTTCCTTGCTTCCATTTATCTCCAAAGTCATGGAAGGTGTAGTCAATCAGCAGGTACTCAAGTACCATGAGAAAAACAAAATAATCAGCGATAATTAACACGGCATTCGCAAAGACAGATCGACAGGAGATATATTGGCCTATGTCACTCATATATGGAGTAGGGCAATTGAGAGTAGGGCAATTGAGAACTACGGAGAGTGTCGAGCGATTGGATATTTCAAAGTCATTTGACAGAGTTTGGCATGACGGACTGCTCAACAAACTGCCGTCCTTCGGACTGCCAACCTCTCTCTGCAGCTGGCTTGCGAGTTTCTTTAAGAACCGATCTCTGCACGTTGCAGTTGATGGACACATCTCAGACATATTCACCATCAACGTTGGCGTGCCCCACGGCGCAATACTTTCAACAACTCTGTTCATCATATATATTAATGACCTGCTGACCGAAACGAATAATCCTGTTTACAGTTTTGCAGATGACAGTATCTTTGTGTCACACTTTAGATCAGAAAAACCCTTACCAGCGAGTGACTCATCACCGCAGGCAGAAGCAGATTACAGCAATTAATCAAGACATGGGGAAAGTTCAAACTTGGGGCTGTCGAAATTTGGTCCAGTTCAATGCAGCAAAGACCCAAGCAGCCACGTTTACCAAGAGGGCCAATACAGCTGGCCCTGACATCATTATGGCAGGATTGACCATTCCTTCATCCTCGTCAATCGGACTGCTGGGTGTCTCGGTCAACAGCAATATGTCCTGGCATGACCACGTTGCTAACATCGCAAAGTCAGCCTTCCAGAAGCTTGGTGCGCCATTTCGCAACATAAACTCTGTACACCGCAGCAGTTGTTCTTGCTCTACAAAGCGCAAATAAGACCGTTCTTAGAATATAGCTCACATATCTGGGGTGCCACACCAAAGCATACCCTAAAGCCACTGGATTCCATTCAGAAGTGAGCTGTGCGCCTCGTTGGCGACCCGGAGGTGACCCGGAATCTGGATAGTCTGGAACACCGCAGACATGTGGCCGAGATGTATCTGTTTTACCGATACTTTCACGGCAGATGTTCCCATAATTTGGCCCGCCTCATCCCACCCCTGGCAACTCCTGTCAACCAGTCACGATAGACGGCAAGAGCGCACCAATTCGTCTTACAACTGGAAAAACTTAGAACATCGCTTTACAAGAACTTTACATCACTGTGGAATTCACTCCCAAGCCATCTGTTTCCCAGTAATTACAACCTACAACTATTCAAGTGCCGTGTCAATCAACATCTTTGCACACACACCGCTCGTCGAGCGCCATAGGATTAGTCATAAAAAAGGCTAGTATAAGTTTCATTTGGGTATGCAGTAAAACACGATTTATGTTTCAAAGTTGGCAATAGAGATGCTGTATTAAATTTTTCAAATTATTTGTTATTCATCACCTCATCCAGCTTCAGTGCTTTGATAAAAGCGAGTATTCTGGATGGAACTTCCTCCTGTTCAACGATGCAGGATATTCGTCTGTTCGCGACTGCCTCACACTCAGTGAGAAGGTGTTCCGGAGGATCCTCCTACACCTCACACAACTGGCAACTGTCCTCGTTTTCAATTTTTATTGTCTCCAATTACCTTTTCAACTGCCAGCGGTCCGTAAGAAAGCCGGTGAGGATGTGGAGATTGTTCTTACCCCGTGTTATAAGATGTTTTGACCTTCTTGTGTGAGGGGGCCCTAGAAACATCTCTGATTGCCTTAACCCTTGAATGCCTGGAAGACCATTTGGTTCGCTCTTCTTTCCTGAATTATTTCTTGTAGGTGCGCGTCCCTATACCGCAAAAAGGTTCCGGTTCTAAAAGCGGAGTTTGTGCTACTTCTTTTCCCGATTGTCTGTTTTTCATTGCCTTCTACCCCAGGGTGTCCTGGTGTCCATTGAAGGGATAATTTGATATTCTTGCCTAGTTTGTTTAGCCTATCTAGGCATTCCCATATCATTCCGAAGCTGATTGTTGTTGAGTTCAGTGTTTTGATAGATGCTTGTCTGTCTAAAAACAATCTATAGTTTATGTCGAGTGTACTGGGCATATAAGGTCACAAGGGTATTGACTTCATATCGTGTAAACTATGTTTTTCTTCAAACGTCAGTAAATCCGTCATTACTCGACTGTGTAGGCGGCCGTGAAGTGTCGTTTTTCCTCCGCCGGAGCTTCACTTTTCACTTTTCCGCCGCCGGAGGTAAAAGTGTTGTCATAGCAACATAGATACAATACAAACAGACAACAAAATAAGCGTCAACAACTGAAGATTTATTAAACTAGAATTTGTATTTATCACTCAATTTGTGACTGCATTTCTAAAAATCACTAATTTAGGAACAAATTGGTTATTATTTAATCGAACTTACTCAATAACTGCTTATCAATACGGAATTAAAACGCAATCGGAGACGTAATCTTACAAATAGTTATTTATGCAACAAGTGTGTAAAGTGAATCTTTTTTTATGAATGGGAATATTGTCGCATGAGCCGTAGGCGAATGCGACAATCCCATGAATAAAAAAAGGGTACTTTACACATGAGTAGCATACAAAATTTTTTCTACTATCTAAAAATATATGAAAAAATTAAAATAATATTATATTACTTTACGCACTAGTGCGTAAAATATATTATTTTACGCACTGTCCTAAACGTCAAATAATATGTCAGTAAACGTCAAAAAATATGTCAGCTTTACTTTACGCACTAGTGCGTAAAATAACTTACTTTACGCACTGCACATTAAAAAGGCCTGTTTTACGAATCTTAGAGAGTGCGTAAAGTGAGTATTTTACGCACGGTAGTAGAAAAAATAATTATTGTTGACAGTGTCCACTGACAGCTTTATGTTACATTATATTCACCGACACCGGTCTAAGCAAGGCCACCTACGACCGTGCTCTAAGCCGCCTTGCGAACCCATTTATCTTTAATAATAATTAGATATTATTACTATTAAAAAGAGAAGTTTTTGCATTAATTTGTCGACATTTGAAGAAAAAACAGCATATTTTATTTGGAGGAAAAGTTACTTTTCATGGCTTGCTCTCTATTACCAGCCTCACTCCGTTCGGCTGTTAAACACGAGTGCGCCATGAAAAGTATCACTTTTCCTCCATATAAAATAATATACTATCAATTTGTTAAGCAATACACAATATATTGCAATTGCCCAGCACAGCTTATTTGACGAATATTATTACATTAGGTAATCAGGTTATTGTTTAATTAATATAAGATTGCATACTATGCATTTTGGCCAGCATATACGAATATTAATTTATAACCAATATAGTTTTATCAAAGCTTTCGTGATGTTCTAAATTCTCCTCAACCTATGAGAACCAAGCTGACTACATGGCGATCCTGCCAGCGGCGTCCCTGTTTCCTTGAGACCTTTGTAAAGTAAAGTAATGATGAAGTTATTGTGATTGTGTCAAGAAAATGGGGAAAATTCAGTCAAAAGAAGGAGTTATAATTGCACAAGCTGGAAACAGTGGTGGACAAACTACAACTCAAGAATCCAGCAGGGGCGTCTCCGTCCTTGAAGTACTTGCATTAATGGTAGATGGCATAATTGTTACTGTTTGGGTGATTTACTGTTGCCTGCGGACAAAAAAGTATCTAGAAAGAAAAATAAGGCGTGAAATATGAAGTCAAAAACTTGTATAAGAAAAACTCATCATGACGATATATATGGGTCGATTCCAAAATCGAACTTCAACCAGTGGTAACCAAACCGGGGCTGACATTGATGGAACGGGCTAGTTGTGGGCACAATGCCGCTAGTTCGCAATGTTGAACACGTCAGCTTCTAGGACCACTCCAGAGACAAAACATCTGTAGCGGATAGCGGATTATATAATATTAAGGTAAATGAGTAGGGTAGGATTAAGTGATTTTAAAGAACTATACCCATCCGTGCATAAATTTTGTGGTAACCTTGTTAAGGAACCTACCGAGAGAAGGGTAAATTTAGAAAGAGTACATAAATTGTTGTTAGAGATCGGTATATTAGAAGATAATTTCAGTATTTTAAAATTAGCAGCAGCAAGCAGCTTCAAAATATATCAAAGAAATCGGGAAAATTATTTATAATTGTAGAGATATACTATTAGAAAGGTTAAGCGTTATATTAGAAGGTAAGGAAAGTGAAGAGGTATTAGACATGGTATAGGGTGATAAAAGTTTAAATATGACTTGAGAGCAGTTGCATCCTTGTTGCCGTATATTGATGGTAATGAGGATACAACTAATCAACTATTTGACCTGACAACTAGATTATCACGTAGTGCAAAACTACGGCTAGAAAATACTTAAAATACAAATGATGACTTACTGGCTGATATAAAAACACATTTACTTACAAAAAAGTATGCAGCTGCCTTAGCAACTGAATTACCTAATATTAGACTAGACGGGAAGACAATTAACAACTACGCAAAACAGATAAAAGAATTCTTTCTCAATTTAAATATAGCTCAAGCAAATGGCAATAATAGAAACATTACAATTCTTAGAAATGTCAACGAAAAACTTGCAATGCCTTTTTCTAATGGACTAAAAAATACTGAACCGCGAACAATAGTAAAAGCTAGGGACTATTCCACACGAAAGGACGCTATAGTAGGCGCAAGAGATGAAGAAAAGCTTAAGTTCTCAAATTCTTGTAAGTCTATATTTCATATGAGACAGAATAATAATAATTCGAATAGATCGAATCGAAATATGGACCAACAGAGATTTTATTTGACAGACGTAAGTGAATCGAATTATAACAATCCAAACCTTATGTCAAACGAAATTCCGTACGCAGAAAATTCAAATTTAAACCCGGGAATAAGCGGATCAGGCGGTTTTTTCGTTCCTAACAGTAAGTGTAATAATTTAGAAGAAGATGTAGTTTTAAGCTTAAATAGTATGAATTTTATTCAGGTGCATTACGAAATGCAAGATATGCTATTTTTAATAGACACCGGAGCTAGTATTAGTGTAATTTTTTCAGACTACTTAAGAAAAGGTGAATATGTTGATACATCAAGAAGGGTAAAAATAATGGGTATAAGCGGTTCTACATTTTCCCTAGGCTCAACAAATGTTCAATTTTCGCTATATAATATTGAAATTGAACACGAATTTTTACTATTTAATAAATGTAATTCAGGTATACAGTGTGTACAAGGTTCAGATTTTTTTTTTCGACATACGGGGCTAAGCATAAGTTAAGAGACATCAATATTTTCTTTTTGGGTTAACGATAAAAAGATATCGGTACCTATAATGTCGAATTTCGATGATTATATGTCAATACCACCTAGAAGCGAAATAGTAAAATACTGCTTAGCCGATAGTCCCAGTGACTATTTCTTCTGAGGAGTTGTGTGAGGGTGTGTTCGTTGCAGGTATTAGAGCGAGACCGGAGAATGGAAGAATTGCCGTGAGATTTCTGAATGTAAATGACCGCGAAATTAAGGATAAAAATTTTGCACCTAGATTAGAACTTATTGAGAATTATCAAGTCTATAACGTTAACAAAAACGATAATTTATCAGTAGAACGCGTAGTTTAAGTCTTAGATCTAATAGACACTTCGTCGCTAAATAACGAAGAAAAAGTTTCAATTGAAAAACTATGCGCAAAATATGCAGATGTCTTTCACTTAGAGGGCGATTCTCTTACGATTACTAATCTTTACCAACAGTGACTACAGCTCAAAGAAAACGCGGTTCCAGTTTATGCAAAACCTTATAGGTTTCCCCAGGCTCAAAAGTCAGAGATACATAGGCAGGTTCATAAAATGCTTGACGAGGATATTATTAAAGAAACTAAGTGCGAATGGTCTTCACCTCTTTTAATAGCACCTAAAAAAGCTACTAATGGCGAAAGGAAATGGAGTCGTTATTGATTACAGACTCGTAAACCGTCAATTAAAGGATGAAAAAATGTCTCTACCTTGCATATCTGAATATTAGACTCACTATCAGGAGCATTGTACTTTTCTCATCTCGATTTATCTCAAGGATACTACCAAGTCGAGTTACATAAAGATAGTAGACCTTACATAGCGTTTACTACTAATGAGTGTTAGTGTTTCAAATGAGAATGTTACCAATGGGTTTAAAAATTAGTCCAAGTGCATTTTCTAGACTCATGACTGTTGCATTTTCATGCAATGTAAGATCTTGAGAACGTGGTGGTTATTAGGTCACTCCGCGACGTTCAAGCCAGACCACGGCTAGAAAATGATCATGAATAAAACATCAAAAATACACAAAAACCAGGTGATTCATCATATTTAATGTAACATTGAATAATTATCTTCGGCAACTTATTCGAAGAGCTAATTAATTTAATATGTACCTACTGTGCAACATACAGGTTATACATGGTTCAGTAACTAAATAAATTACAAATGCGTAAATTAGATTATTATTATGAAGGTAATTTTTAGTTAATTATTTAGCAACATAGTATTTACAAATAAAGGACCCCGCACACATCATATGGGATTTTGGCTCGCGGTCAAATTTGATAAAATTTTAGTATGTTGTAGATTTTAACCTCTGGATAAAAAGTTATCATTGCCCCAACTTAATCCTAAAATTCACTTCTAATTAAATATAATGCTATTTAGACAAGAGAAATGAAAAACAAAAGCGTGTGTTTATGCTTAAAAACTACATTATACAGGGGGGTAAAATCATTACGGGGCATAAAAATGTAGAGGGTGTTAATTAGATATGTAGCCAAACTTCAGAAGAAGAAGACAAGAATTAAGACTTCATGAACTAAATATTGACCAAAACACTCGAATATGTTTTAACTGTAATAATAGTATACTAGAGGAAATTCGAGCATATGAAGACGATCCCGATCTTACAGTTTTAAAAGTGATTTTTAAGCATAGTACTCGTTGTTGTTTTGTATGTAATCAGAAAACTTTTCATAGAATCTCACTTAAATCAAGAGTAGGTATTTATATCAAACAGAATATTTTTATTCCTGAAGGAACAAGGATATGTCCTAATCACTTAGATGATAATGGTTTGATTCTAGGTCTCGTTCAAATTGGACTTAAATCTATTTCAAGGTCCGTTGAATTAAAAGGTATAGAACTAGCAGCTTTCCTTACGTGTCTACGAGGCAATGATAAAACTGTTTCTAAGTTTGAAAACGAAGACAGTTATAGTGAAAATGAATTCAAAGCGTTAACGTCGCTGTCAAAAGAACAGTTCAGAGACATTTTTGAGAGATATGATAGTGTAGAAATGTATGACCGGAGAAGAACAATTGCAAAAAAAGATCTTATGTGTTTTCTGTGTAAACTTAGACAAGGACTTTCCGGCAGCTATATTTTCATATCCTAGTGGCCATTCCACAAGGCTCGTAATATCAAAAGTGGCAAAGTCTTTAATGGAAAATTTTGTTCCATTTAATCTGGGCTATAATCAATTACCAGAGAGCAGTTTATCAGGGAACGTATAACTATTTTTTCGAATGAACTTTATAATCCTCAACCTAATACACCTAGAGCTATTGCATTTTAGACGGTACTTATATCAAAAAAGCAGTAATTTTAAGGTTTTGAGAAAGTTTTTTCTGTTAACAAATCATATCATTTTGAGATAACCCACATCTTTAAAATACTCTTTCATTAGACCTAATACATTCATTTTTGAGCCACCCTATATATGTGTATATTTTGAGACACCCCTTATATATGTAAAAGATAAAAACAAGTCATAAATTGAAGTCGAGTTTTTGCGA